>JAASAY010000178.1:0-96263 GCA_014822085.1 Fusarium stilboides
CCTCAAGCGCTACCCCGACGTTTTTGTACTAGAATTGGCGCTAAGTTCCATAAGGATACTCCCTTTTTTCTGTGATGGACACCTCTGCGCGTGCGTAGGCTTCCCTCATCGGATAACCGCTGCGAAATACTAATGTGAGTGTTTTGTCTTATTGATGTGGCTGTACGATATCGCGAAAGAAGTAAGGTTTGGGTTCGAATTAGGAATCTGGGAACGCCTGAGAGAGAATCATAAGATAAAGATGCCACGGAGAATACACGATGAGAAAGTCGAGCAACGGGTTCTTCTTGTTTGTGTAAGTGTTGGTGTTTCCATTGTACAATTCGATCTTGACAAACGCAAGTTAAACAGACATAAACGATCATGACATTGGGTATGGGAAACTCCCCTGGGTGACACACGACTAGTGCTAACCACTGGGTTAAAGGAAAGAGCTTCATCACTGGCGTTGCCAACTCGGTCGAGCGAAACCTCAGGAGCTGCATCCTCCAAGATCCTTCCTTGAGCCTCATTGCTTCAGAAAAAGGTGAGTCCAACAATACGACACCATTCATAGACGGGAACTAACTCTCTGGTGTCAGTCCTCTACCGACGAACCGACCAAAACAACGACAAGGTCATCCTCCTTTCTGGTGGAGGCTCCGGTCATGAACCGGCACACGCAGGATACCTTGGCGAGGGTGCATTGGACGCCGTGATCGCCGGCGAGATCTTTGCCTCCCCTTCCGCTTCACAGATCCTCGTAGGCCTGCAGACTGTCGAGTCATCAAAAGGGTATGCCGCAGGTCCGTCCCTTAGTGTCCATTGCTTGGCTGACATGGAGACAGATCGCTATTGATCGTCAAGAACTACACCGGCGATAAGCTTAACTTTGGCCTGGCAGCAGAAAAGGCAAAGGCGGAGGGTCAGAAGGTAGAGATGGTGATTGTTGGAGATGATGTGTCCGTCGAGGGCAACTCGCTTGTTGGACAGCGTGGTCTTGCTGGAACAGTCTTCTGCCACAAAATTGCCGGAGCCAAGGCAGCTCAGGGGTATGTCCAGTTCCATTACCTGATGTGATAAATACTCACCTCCGCGTACAGAGCTTCCCTCGATCAAGTCGCCGATATTACCAGAAAAGCTGCTTCGCAAATGGCCACCGTCGCCGCGAGTCTCGACCGATGCAGTGTCCCCGGGCGTACGAACCAAGAGGCCCTTCCCCATGACCAGCTCGAGTTCGGCATGGGCATCCATAACGAACCTGGCGTCAAGCGCGAAGGGATCCCGAGCCTTGAGACGACAGTTGAGAAGGCATTGAGCATGATGTTCACCCCCAAGGCCAACATGTGGCAGCCCGAGAAGGGACAGCGCGTCGCCTTGATGGTCAACAACCTCGGTGGATTGAGTGTGTTGGAGCTCGGTGTTGTCGCAGATGAGGTGGTAAAGCAATTGGGCACAAGAAACATCCAGATTGAGAGAAGTCTCGTTGGTACTTTTGTGACATCACTTGATGGACCTGGCTTCTCGGTTACCCTGTTGTCACTTGACGATGAGTTGAGGGAGCTGCTCGATGCTCCCACCACGGCGCCCGCTTGGCCGCGCTCTATCCATGGTTGGGCGACAGATGCTGAGTCTGTAGCAAAGCGGGAAACGATTGTACCGGCTGCAAAGGCTAGTGGTAGAGAAACGGGAGTAAAGGGTACGTTAAAAGCGTTGAAGTCGTCTGTCGACATGGAGCTTACTGAAAAACAGTCCCGACATCCCTCGTCAAGGTTCTCATCGAATCAGTGGCTCGTACAACAGCGAGGGACGAACCCAAGATCACCGAGTACGACACGCTTGCAGGCGATGGAGATTGTGGAGAGACGCTCCTCAATGGAGTCACTGGTACGTTCCCACCAAGTCCCATCAATTGAAGACGCCCTCAACTAACCTTGCCCAATGTGCAGGCCTATTGAAGGAGTTCGAAAACGACAATGCAGCTACTCTCGACATTGGACAAATCTTCCGACGAACAGCCACCACCGCTGAGAGAAGCATGGGCGGTACATCGGGCGCCATCTACGCCATTTTCCTTAACGCTGTAGCGAACCGTCTCAGCGGTCTGGCCACCGAGTCACCGTCGCTTACAGTGTCCGAATTTATCCAGCAGGCTCTCCAGGATGGATTGGGCGAGTTGTGCCGGTACACACCTGCGCGCGTCGGTCATCGCACGCTGATGGACGCCCTCATCCCTTTTGTCAAGAACTTCGCCCTGGATGGCTCACTGAAGGGTGCCCTAGCTGAGGCGCGCAAGGGCGCTGAAAGTACACGGCAGATGACGGCGGCTCTAGGACGAGCAAGCTACGTCGGACAGGACAGATTTGATGAGGAGGGCGGTATTCCCGACCCTGGCGCTTTGGGTGTCGTCAGTATTCTTGAAGGTCTTTCTGCTGGGTTGGATACTCGAGCCAATTGAGGCAATTGGACCGACCTCGTCCTCCGCTTCGCTTCGCTTTGCTTTGCTTTGCTTTGACTTGGGGAACATGTCTTATCCGAGGATGAAAAGCACAGTCCACCCACCAAGAATTGCTACGTTGCCGAATGGGGCTTGCCAAGGGCAATCGTAAGCGGAGGTGGACTAATCCCAGTTCAGCCATGTTATGTACGTATGGATTGATTTGTTTGCGCAGGAGCAAAAAAGGGTTGTGTTGGGCTTGTCATTTATGAATTTTAATAGGTTTATTGCAAAAATAATAGTTTATAGTACAATATTGTTTTGTTCATTTGGTCGGTTCGTGGAATAATTGCCGATCACGAGGTTTTGGGCATGGATCCAGAGTTTGGCGTCTACAATTGCCGTGCCCCTCCAACATTCGGATATCTCTGCTCACTCACATCTCCACATCTATTCTACCAATATCCTTATCTCTCACCCGCAAGGAAATCAGCCTCCTGAGGCGGCTGCAATTGTCCTATATGGAACACACATCCGCCTCCCGGTCCCGATCTTCCGGGGTCCGACCTCGATCTGAGCCGGCAAAGCATAAGCGGACGAGGTCCGGGTGTCTCAATTGCAGACGCAAGAAGCGCAAATGTGACGAGGGCCGGCCGGCGTGCGGGACGTGTCGGCGGCGTAACGAGTCGTGTGAATGGGGCCTCAAGATTGCGTTTCGGGCGGAGCATGCGCAGTGCTTGAATGCGCGGCATCCGTCCATGCGGAAGATGGCGAGGAGGAGACCGCCGAAGGAGTTTGAGATTTTGGATGTTACGGATGAAGTTATTCGTGACTATAATGCTGCTGAGTCGGAGGAGGAAGATGGAGATGCTCATACACAGGCTAGCAATCCAGGTAAGGGCCCCTTATATGATCTGTGGGTGGCAAGGCTTAGTACTGACTCTGACATATTAGATCTTTCAAATGTGACCCTCAGCCAAAGACCATCAGGAGTTAACAGCACCACAAATGGCTACATCCAAGTCCGGACACCTTCGGCAATTGATACATCATCACCTACATCCCAACGTCAGACCGAAAACGCTGTCGCCGACCTCCTCTACTTTAGCCAGAACGGCCAATCCCATACCTCCGTCGACATTGACCCTGCCCTGCAGGTTTCGATGGAAAGCGTCCCCATTGACATGATAACAGACTATCCATACATGGATCAGTTGCAGCCATTCACCCCTGAAGGAATATCAGAAGACGGCATCTTCCTGCCAGGCTCTGCATACCACGAACTACACTCTACATTACGCAATCATCTTATCCAAGAGACACGGTCGACCGCACCGACAAGATCGACGACACCACACCTTGTGGTCGATAGCACATCAGGAGGTGTTTCATTAGAAGAGGCAGAGGTCACGCTCCCGATACACGGCTTTCAACCTTCACAGACGCCGCTCCTTTCAGAGCAAGAAGAGTGCTTACTATGGAAGAACTACTTTGACGAGATTGCTCCTTGGCTTGATAAGTTCGATCGTGACCGGCACTTCCAGCAGATTATCCCTACCATAGCCAAAGATCACGATCATCTACGATACTCGATGCTAGCTCTCTCGGCGCGTCAGCTTGAGCTAAAGCAAACTCTTCCAACCGATCGAAGTCTCACCCTCTACCAAGAAGCAATCCACCTCCTTCTTCCACATCTACCCACTCGAGGAACAGCCGTCATTGCCACTTGCGTTATACTCTGTGTTCTGGAAATGCTTAGCTGTTCCCCAAAGGCATGGCAGCGACATCTTGACGGATGTGCAAGTCTGATGGAAGCCGTTGGTATCAATGGTTTCGTAGGAGGTACGGAACAAGCACTCTTTTGGTGCTTTGCTCGTATGGATATCTGCGGTGGTCTTATATCATCAGTCAAGACACTCATCCCCATTTGTCACTGGGCGTCCAAGACCTTGTCGATCGAGAACGATGTCGAGCTCTTCAAGAATGCCTCGACATTTGAAGACTGGGCCAACTATGCCGTGTATCTCACTGCCCAAGTTCTCGATCTATTAGCACCCCATCCTTCGGATCCGACACGTAACGAAGCCAAGTTTCGTACTAGGTGGCTAAAGCTATGGAAGTATATCTGCGATTGGTATCAGCAGCGCCCAGCACCGTTGCACCCCATCATGACGATCCCCTCCAGCGACACCTCTCCCTTTCCAACCATATTGTATTCAAACCCTGCCGCTATATCAGGAAACCAGATGCACCACACAGCCTCGATCCTCATGCTGCAGAATCAGCCCTCGACTGTACGCCTGGGCCACGCAGCCAAGCCGAGGAGCATTCTATGGCATGCACGCCAGGTTTGTGGCATCAGTATATCAAATGAACATCACGGGGCATGGACAAATGGCGTACAGCCGCTGTGGGTTGCTGGACGTTGCATGAGCCATCCGAGTGAACACAAAGCGATACTGGAGTTGTTGGATAAAATTGAGAGGGAGAGTGGATGGGGAACAAAATGGAGAGTTGACGACTTAAAAGAGTTTTACAAGTGCTCTTTGTCAACGGTATAAACGGCAAAGGCTCATACAAACTTACTATTGGATATTTATGGTTTAGTCGCCGTGGTATTTAGCTTGGGTAGGCGTATATGCGGCTCGTATCTTTTATGGATACCTTTATGAAAATAATGTCTTCCAGCGAATACTTGATTGCCCAAGGCTTTGTCTATTTCTTTGTGTTGTTCAAAGTCGAAGATCCGAAATGTGATTTGCTTGTAATTTTTCGATGCCACATTCGATGCGTTGTGCTGGGGCTCACGTGCTAACAGAAAAAGATGAGACAGCCAGAACTCGATTTTGATGCCACGCTTTCAACCACGCCCTCTACATATCTCACCCGCATATCCTACCTCACGCAAAAAGCAAACAGCGTCTGTACCTTTTTAATTCATTTCTTTCGCTTTGTTCAAGCCTTGCCATCATGGCCAAACCAAAGAACATTAACGGCATTTGCCGCCAACATCCTAGAGAGCGACTCTTTGTCCAGCCTCTGGAATGGACACAGCTGCATCTGGACTTGCTCAACTGTTCTTTCCAAGAAGAAACTCCAGAAGCTCCATCAAAGGAGTCAGAGGATGATACTTCTGAGATAGAGGATGGAAAGAAACCCGTTGATCGCAGTGCGCGCACAGCTGAGCGTCTTGCAACTTCAGAAATGAAAAACGCAGCCATCAAGAAACTCGTGACAGAAGATGGCGGACCACTAAGATTTCAAAGGCGAGACCCTCAAACTTCAATACTACCTTACTAGTCATCCTGACTTTGGTTGCTTAGACCCTTTGGCTATTTCTGCTTCAGCATAAAGCACGAGTATCGTCTGCACGGCGCCGTCTTTTCGCTGCGCTCATCTGGCAGTTTGTCACCTGTTTTCGCATTTCTGCAGCGCGGCATGATCAAGATCCAGCGGGAGAGCGTCTTCCAAATGCCAAAGCCTAGAAGGCCTAATCCTCCTGCCGAGTTGTTGCGGGAGATGCGGTTGAAGCAGCTCGAACCGTCTGATCATTGGCGTGATCCATATCTTCTGGCGGTCCTCGTTGGACTGGCTCAGTCGCAAGCTGAAGAGAAGCACTCTCCAAAGTATCCCTTCCCCGAAGATCATATTTTCAAGGTAAAATTTCTCTTGCTTGTGGCAGTGACTTAGTACCGTTACTGACAAAAACACTCAAGGCGTGTGCTGCGTTTGTCGACGAGAACAACACGGATTTCATGTACTTCTACAACGCACAGGTCTCTGTTGCTTTCCTAAGCAAGTTCGAGTATCCACATACTCTTATGAAACCGAAGAACGCTATCTCGTCTGGGCTTTGCATCCGGATGAAAAAGCTTCCGTTCCAGCCGTATTCAACTTTGAAATCGCGACTTCTCGCGGAAGTTCAAGGATGCTGCGGAGATGCCGAAGCAGCTACGAACTAAGAAAGGAAGGAGAACCGAGGTCACCGCTGGAAGCTATCAGGCGATATCGTGAAAGATGGGGCTATGTTACTTTTTGGTCGGAAAGGAATCTTTGCTTCAACTAACAGAGTATGTCGGACGGAGTGTCCGAGGAAGGTTCAACTAGCTGCGAGAGTGATCCTTCTATTGCTGTGGTGGAAACTATCCAGGTCAGTATTGATTTCTCAACTGATTGGGTATGCAGACACGCAAGACTATCCACAACGCTGACCGCGTCCTAGAACTATCGAGTATCGTCAAAACTCTATCGGAATCACCGTCGTACAACTAGAGAATGAGCTGCCTATTCTGTTGTAATTTTGTTACACATCGACTTGCTAGTCATGAAGAGAACCGCGGAACAAATATACCTAGTTCATTTCCACCAGTCTTTAACAATCCGTGACTCAATACGAAACTCTAAACACAATCTATCGTACTATCAAGGTCTTCTCACCCGATTGAAACAAAGTGGCCAGGGGACCCCCCTTGCAGAGGTTGGGATGAGATTTCGGGATATCCTCCCCGTGGTGTGTGGGATGCCGAAACACTGGTCGAATGGCGGCTTGTTTTGAACGCACGTCACAAGTGATAAATCGAGCCAGCTGAATTTCTGCTACGGATTGCGGTTTCATCCCCCTTGCGTTGAGGCGTTCTCGACCAAATGCCGACGGGGCATCCCTGCTAGTTCCCGTGGCTATCCCGGCTGGAGATTAGAGGACCTCGAAACTGAATCAGCTGTGAGCATAGGATCTCAGACGGGCCGGTCCTTGATTTTTCATGAATAATTAACTATATAAACTGGTCTGATCGCGAGAGCTGAATTGTTTATTTCCCAGATCACTCGTTCATCAGCAATTATCAGCCCTATCCCCCATTTCAACCTTTTTTCGTCCCATCTCTCTTCGTCATCATGAAGTTCCTCTCTCTTCTTGTCGCCGCTCCGGCTCTTGTTGCTGGAAGATACCTCAGCAGCGAGGTCACTTCTGGAACTTCGACCCACTATGGTGGCAACGTCGCTGGAGGTAACTGTGGATTTGTGGCCTACACGATTCCTTCAGGTCTCTATGGCACTGCCTTCTCGGGCTCGAACTGGGACAATGCAGGAGTCTGTGGTAACTGCATTGAGGTCACTGGCCCAACTGGCAAGAAGATCAAGGCTATGGTGAGTCTTTCGGTCTGAAAAGTTCGCTTGTGACATATTCTAATGTTTTTGTAGATTGTCGACAAGTGCCCTGAGTGCAACAAGGGTCACTTGGATCTTTTTGAGAACGCCTTCTCCGCTGTGGGTGGCTCGAATGGTCTTGTTCAGACCAGCTGGAGGTCGATCTCTTGCGATATCACCACTCCTCTCGTTCTCCGTAACAAAGAGGGTAAGTCATTTCAACCTCGCGACCCTCAGACCATCATGTGTGGTCCGTCGCAATGGTTCTCTTACTAACATCGCATCAGGAACAAGCCCTTACTGGTTCAGCATGCAAGTCCGCAACAGCAACCTCCCCGTCAAGAGCCTTGAGGTCAGCACCGACAACGGAAAGTCCTGGAAGGGAACGACCCGAAAGGACTACAACTTCTTCGAGAACCCCAGCGGTTTCCAGACTCAGACTGTTGATGTCAGAGTCACCAGCTCTACTGGCAGCACCATTATTGTCAAGGGTGTCAACGTGAACCCTCAGACTGAGTTTAAGGCCGGTTCCAACTTTGCTTAAAAAGACAACTTTACCCAAAAGTGAAGTTCATTCTGATTGACAGGATGGATGGCGCTCAGCGATGGTTGGCGATGAGAAGCTTGGCAAAATGAGAACCTGACGGGGATGATTTGTCATGAGATTCCGACGATTACGATTCTATGTATATAGTCATTATATGAGGTTAGTTGTATATAGAAAATTTATGGTGTATGTGCCTTTCGCATTGGACACGGTCGAACATCGAAAGTTGAAACATGGAGCAAATTTCTTTTCTTGTGCGAAATGTCCGAGAGAAAAGATGGCGTGACAACTTTACATATATATTTGGGGGCCATTATTGAAAACACGTCTAGGCTGGCATCAGATAAGATGAATGCGCCAAAGTTACGTAAAGCAGCCCGAAGAATAAATCCCTGGCGGGTTGATCCCTTAAGTCTCGGACTTGATGTGTAAGACACGGTATTATTGGCTCGCTGCTTAACGCCAAGTTAATCTAGGACGACTTCTTTTTTCTTACACACCACTTTTGCAGGCCTTAAAATGGCTAAATTGTGATCAGGCAATGGGCGGAAAGAAAGCCTTTGGATTCGTTTACACCCAAATCTTGGATCTCCCAACCATTCCATGCTGGAATTCTTTTCTCCCCCTTAGCTTGAGACCTCTAATTAGTGAGCAAAATATGATTAGTCAAAGCGCCTGCTCAGTCACTCGACACTAAGTCTGTCTGCTTATTTCTGTTGCTCAGTCTTGAGAGCCCCGAGGTCCCCGGGTCAGGGTCAGCTCCAAGCGTCAGCGCAGTGGCTATGCCATCATAGTATGGGACGGTGTCTTTAGTGCTTATGAGATATATGCCTATTAAATGCACAGCATCGCCAACTTGTAAGACAATGAAACTTGGTCAGACGTTTGAAATTGCTCTCAAATCGGAAACCCAAAATTCACGTTATTTTGAACAGTTTTTAACACGATTCGCGATAAATACGATAGACCCTTCCGAAGCGAAATGGCTCAGCCCAAATCAAACAAGGAGCAATCTACGCTCCTAGACACCTTTGACCCTCGAAAAACTCGTGAGCTCTACAACCTCAAACCTCATCCCACCACAGGCCGTCTTATCGATTCTTACCCTGTTACCCGTACGAAGCCCATGCGTGTGCTGTGTCTCGGACAATCACGTACAGGCACTATGGCCATCTTCACTGCCCTCAAACAACTGGGCTACACACCATACCACATGGCCGTCGCCATCGGCAGCCCCAAGACAAATCTTGGCCTCTGGCGTGAAGCTCTCGATGCAAAGTTTCATGGAAAAGGAAAGCCGTGGGGCCGAGAGGAGTTTGACAAGATCCTCGGCGAGTACGATGCTGTCGCCGATGTACCCGCTATTTGCTTCGTCGAAGAGCTCGTAGCTGCGTATCCGGAAGCCAAAGTCGTTCTTACACAACGCGATGTGGACAGTTGGTTACGAAGTATGGATTCAACAGGTGGTCGTGTTTTACGATGGCCTCTTTGGCCGACGCTGTCGAAATGGGATCCAGCGCTGGCCGGGCCCTTTTGGGAGTTTGCAAAGAAAGTCATGCCCGCCAATTTCCGCACAATGTCCGATTTCTCAGAAAAGTCACCCGCTCGTCAAGCTTTCTTCGACCACTATGAACTAGTTAGGAAGACAGTGCCTGCTGATCGACTGCTCGAGTTTCGTGTGCAACAAGGATGGGAGCCGCTATGCGAATTCTTGGGCGAGCCGGTCCCTGAGACTGAGTTTCCAAACCTCAACGATACAAAGCAGTTTGTCTTTGCGCATAGTATGATGTGGTGGATAGCTTTTGCTAAGATGGTGGGTAAAGGATCTCTAATGACTGCTGTTGCTGGAGTTTTCGCCTCGATGGCTGTTTTCTGGAAACAGAGGTATATGCTCAACCTTGGTGGTATGCTTAGGCCGATAGCCAGTTTGTCCTGATCTTGGGCAGGACTCTCTTCACGAATATTTCTCTTGAAGCGAATTGCTTAGCAGTGGTGGTGTATGTAGCATTGGAAGCTAATGGAAGAACACTAAAACACGGAACATGTATTTATCAAAGTAATAACAAATCGATCTGTCAAGTTAAGCTTAAATCTCCACGAGGTCGGAACCAACCTAGAATCTCATAGCTCAGCTAGCATGCCCCTTGTTGAGTTGATAACGGAGGTTGCCGTACGAAAGGAATCCGGCAAATTGCAGGTTGGGTAGGAATGTCAAAGCATCAAAGATGTGAAATGCTTCCCTTCCAGAAAGTAAGTGATATAAATCCTCAAGTTTCTGTATACCAGATGAAAGCCTTGCAGGGTACTGAGAATTGCAGTTACGCACAGATAGAGCCACGTTCTTAAATTGATGTTCATCCTTCAATGCTCTTCCAAATTTGAAAAAGGCATACCAACACCAATGCCAAAGAAACCTAGCGTGTCGCCAAATGCCGATCAGGAACAATATCTAGAAAATTTCCCAAGAAAAAGGTATATCGTTGGCTAGTCAATTCCTTCATCAATATCCCGATAGGCCGCATTCAGTAAAGTTTGGATGCTTTGAACATAGTATTGTGGCGGATGGTCCCGAATTAGAGTTGCGGGAACCGTCTATACCAATTCCGATAACCTGGGAATGGTGGCTCAATGCTCTTAGGCCTCGATCACCCAGTGCATTCCAAACTACGTGGCATGCTAGCTTTGTGCCTGAGTCGTACTTAAATCCCAGAGACTGACTGCTGCCCAAATAAAGTCTACGTCCCCACGTACATCCTCTTCTAGCGACTTTGCTCCTTTGCGCCATACATCTTTTGAGCCCCCAAAGAGAACTGTTCATAATGAAATTCACTACCAGTCTGCTTATTCTCAACGCAGCAGCTGTATCTGCTAGGCCGGCCACAGACAAAAACTGTGCAGCACTTGCAGCGTCTTGTGTCGAGAATGCAAAGGTACCTCAAACCCCCTGTAGTAACAACCCAGATCATCGTGCTAACAGTCCGTCTGCAGCCTGATTCTTGTGCAAAGGCCGATCGTGAGTGCCAGTGTGCTGCTTGGGAAGATGTGGTGAAGTATGTACCTACTTGGATGATGTTGTCCTCTGTACTAACTGCGCTGTGTCTGATAGTTGTTTGATATCGTGTCCGAAAACCCCTCGATACTGGTTAGCGAAAGAAAACGCCAGAGGCTTCTGTTCATAAAAATCGGAACTCAGCTAGCTTATTCATTATTGATTTAATTCACCCTCTATCATCATTACTTCGCCATTTAGGTACAAGCGAAACGTCTAGCTCTAACAACAACAGCCACCCGTAAACCAGCAGCATTGACCAATTCTCATAGAAAATTCATGTATATTCTTGACCAAAACCGATAGTCATATTTGTCCCCAACGATCTTGAGTCCATCCGAGCGTCCTAGCAGAAAGAAGTGGCAGCCAGGGCATCGAACGAGAACCCAGCATCTTTGAGAACGACACTGGAAAGTTTCCAGTAATGGGAGTCTCTTGAACCCTTAGATCGAACCAAATCTCTCACTCCAGCCTGTCATTGTGCGCTCCATCGGATAAATCACATAGCGACAAGTCAGCCTCTGATCTACTCAACAGCACACGGGTGGATGTTGACTATTCCCGGTCTGAAGCATAGTTTAGCAATCTCAATACTATGAGTACTTATTTGAAGGAGAAGAATCAAAGGGCTTCATCATATCAAGATGAGTATAAGGAATGTAATTATTCTTTCTCTAAAACTAGGTGACTAAACTCGAGTAAATACCCATCGCAGTTTACGGCCTAGATAATAATTCTCAACCACAATCTCACGAAGAGAAGCCGTAAGACGACCATCGGCTCTTAACCCTCTCCTGAATATCTTCAGGATAGTTTCCACGGAAAGAAGCCTCCCTCCACACCAGACTATCGTCCTTAAACTCGCTGGGGAACAAGCAGCATCGAACAACCTTCCAAGCATGCTTCTCGGACTTGACTCCATAACCAACATATGGAATCAAAGGAATGTTGGGGTACTCGTCAAAGAAGAACTCATTGGCCTTGGGCTGACAACGTGTAGCAGCGGCCCAAATAACATCTCGGAAGTTGGTAGGGTCGATATCGTCTCCAACCAGGTAGATAGTCGGGATGTAGAAGCCGGGCTTGGATGCAAAGACAAGATGACCGACGTTGTTAGAGAACTCTTCCATCGTCGTGTTCATAGCACGCATCTTGGCTCTGTCGACCTGCAGAACGAACCATATGCAATGGGACTCGAAGGGGTTCCAGACCATCTTGATAGGTAATCCTGCATTCTGGCAGATTGTCAACACTTCAGCCGCCTGTGTGAGTCCCCAAACGGTTTCACTCTCTTCGGGGGCTCTTCCGGTGATGCAGATTGGCAAGATCGGATCCTTGCGATGAGTGATTGCACCAACTCTGAAAATGGGGCAAGGCTTAACCTCTCCGGGGAAAATGTGACCGTGGTATTCAGCCATGGGCCCCTCAGGTGCTGTTTCAGTGCTGGACACGACTCCTTCAAAGATGATTTCCGCATCAGCTGGGACTCGGATGTTGCTGGTTTCGCACTTTGTCACTTCCACAGGGCTACCCGTCAATGCGCCGATGTACGCTCCCTCGTTTTCGCCCTTGGGGATAGGCATACCGCTGACCATGATAGCAGCGGGGGAAACACCGAAACAGAGGGCATAGGGCATATCCTTGCCTTGGTCTTGCCACATCTTGCGGATGACACCGATATCCTGTCTGGGAATAACTGGGCAGATAAGAGACTTGGGATCGTTCTCATTGATCATACCGCGGGTGATACTCCAGTTGACCCACGATCCATCAGGAGTTTCGACGATAAACATTCCGAAGGTCTGGATAAATCTTCCACCATCATCCTGGTGCAGAAGAGGTGTAGGGAGGGTTCTAAGGTCGATGTCATCGCCAGTGATCTTGAACTCCTTCACTGGCCCCGTCTCGACCTCCTTGGGCGGAATCTTGGGTAGTCGCTTAGCCTCGTGGAATTTGTTGATGATCTCTTGTCCGGTAGCAGTTGAAGGTAGACCAAGAGATTTGGCGATTCGAATAAATCGCTTGCCGGGGATCTTGCTTGCTCCTACCGGAGCGCCCAAGACGCGAAACAGACCATTGGATTGAGTGCCTTTTACATTGGTGAAAAGAGGTGCTTTGTCCTCTGTTTCGTAGGCGCGGCGAACGATGGCTCCAAGTTCCAGGTGGGGATCTATTTCATCGCCGATGGTGACAAGATCGCCCTCTTCTTGGAGTTCCTGGATGAAGCGGCGGAAGTTCTCGGCAGCGGATTTTGAGTCTTCGTGCGGTGTAGTGGCAACCATAGTCTATACGTACTCAGAATACGTCGTAATGAAATACAAAGAAGATCAAGGATTTTTTGAGAAACTGGTGATGTCTTGTTCTTGAATAGTAAACCTTGTTAAGATAGGTTATCAACGTCATGATGAATGGGTAGGGTTATTCGACTTATAGAAACCACACAACACAGAACAGAGCACACATGCCATGATTCTCGGTGAGCTACAGCCTACGTAACGTTATTCTCGAAATTCAACGGGACCCACTTCCCGAGATGTGTACTTCAGCATCCCCATCCCATCGTCGAAGTTGATTGTAAAGCATTGTCGGCTGGGCCGATGTTTTGGCTTTGGAACCTCACAGATCGTTTGTGTTGCGTAATATTACGGCATTAGACCTTCTAACGCAAGCAGCTATACGCTCTTAAACGATAAGCTGATTGTATATCTTTGTCATAGACACTCTTAGTCGTGGGATGTCCCCGCAACATCTCCGACTCGCCGGCAGATCCCTGCCCGATACTTCTGTGCCTGTGTATAGTTGAGTTTGCAATTGAATCCAACTTCTTTACGTATATCTAAAAATGCGCAAAATCCAAGCCTGTGGGCTGTTAGGGACAGCTAATGAACAAGTAAGTATTGATATTAGAGTTGGTGGAAGTGGTCTATACATCTTCTTTCACGAGCTTGAAGAGCATATGAACACCGGGAGCGTAGACAGAAGTTATTGCTCTCTGTTAAGCTTCCCAAAAGGCAAAAGAAACTCTCCACATGAAGTGAACTAGACATCGGGAACATCGGATCGAGCCGACTCGGTGAAATACAAACGAATACTTTGTACACCGACAGGTGATCTCGGGATGCCTCCCGTAGCGTGAAATGACTCGGTCTATGTCTTTACTTCTTACAAAGTAGTCAAAGAGCAGTGGACACTATGTAAGTAGATACTGTATTAAAAAGGATCTGTCCGTAAGCGAAAAGTCGACGTCGCATCCATTATCTCGGGCTTGTTTTACACAATACCCCTGTCTTTCTGTAGCTCACACATTTACCAAGATGTCTTCAAACTCCACTTCAGAACCAATCTTTACACCACCGCTACAAGCCAGGCCTAAGAGACGCAAGAGAATTATTGTAGCTCTCACAGGTGCAACGGGCTCCATTCTTGGTATCAAAACTCTTATTGCTCTACGCCGTCTCAACGTCGAGACACATCTCATCATCAGCAAATGGGCAGAAAACACCCTCAAATATGAGACAGACTACACTGTCGCTAATATTCGGGCCCTTGCCGACGCAACATACAGCAACCATGATTTAGCTGCACCAATTGCTAGTGGTTCGTTCCGCGTTGACGGCATGATAGTTGTGCCGTGCAGCATGAAAACGTTATCAGCTATCAGCACAGGGTACTGCGATGATTTGATATCTCGTGCGGCGGATGTGATTATCAAAGAGCGGCATAGGCTTGTTCTTGTAACAAGAGAGTGTCCATTGAGTGGTATTCACTTGCAGAATATGTTGACTGCTACACAAAACGGTGCAGTCATCTTTCCACCGGTGCCGGCGTTTTATACCAAGCCGTCAACGGTGGATGATCTGGTGGATCATAGCGTTGGGAGGATGTTGGATTTGTTTGATCTTGATACAGAAGATTTTGATCGGTGGAATGGTTTTCAAAAGGGGAGTAAGGAATGATGCTTAGATGGCTAGACGCTTGGGTGGATGTGGTTTCTAGATACCTTCTTGTACTTGTATGACTACGGACAAAATCAAAGTAAAGACTGGGCTTTAGCAAACGAGTAACCCTACGATCCTTGGCTTTACCTGTTAAAACTAGTCTGCGGGGAGTTCCCAATGGCATGTCACTCAAGTCCGGGGAAATAAGCTTCCTTGCTTAGCACCGGTATTTCGAACCTAGCACAGCATTGTAGTATCCTTGTCCCCCTTACATCATACCGAGGTTATATCTTGAAGTGTCTGCCTTGTCTTGGTGTTTTGACATAAATCCAAGGTATGAAACTATGTGACGAAGTTGAAAATGTGCTCAGACATAACCTTACATCTGTCTCTAACAGCAAGTATAGGAACTTTCGTGATTCTATCAATTAATGCTATTTCCGTGACAATTATAAATCCGTGAAGTCGTCTAAAGCAGTAGCTGATTAGTTTGAATTAAGATATATGCAAACATTAGCTTGTCATAAATATCTAGCTGTTTCTTCTCACGGCAGTTCGACCGGATCAGGGCGATTGGGACTTGCGTTCCCTTGCAACTCAGCCGGTTCCTTATTTTGCTTTCCATCAGACAGACCTGATCCCACCAGCTCTTTGGGTCGTTGATCCGGCGCAGTGTCCTCAGGAGCTTCGACCATCCCCGGCCCTAACTCTGTCTCAGGTGTTGTCTCTGCCTTTCGCCCACGGTTCCTCCGTAGCAAATATATAGCCGCAATAGCAGTTCCGCAAACCACAGCCAGGCCTCCAACAACACCACCAACTATTGCGCCCGTGTTACTTGGTGGGGAAGTGGTGCTGTCGTCAGAGGCCTCAGTTGTTGTTTCAGTGGCGCTCTCCGACAGTGTGGTGCTGGGTGTCGCATCTGTTGTGTCGCTGGAGGGTTCTGATGTCTCAGCTGTCGTCGTCGTTTGTGGAGCGTCTTTTGTCAAGGCTGAGACTTTCGGTGTGTAGTAATAAGTATCGGTGGCTGCGACAGCACCGCAGGCGACGTAGGTGTATTTGTGTCCTTCGTCCATGAACAGGTATGCAAAACTACAGTACTCGACTGCTTTGCTATTGAGAACTACGAATCAGTGAACATTCAAGATAATCTTATGAGATTGAATATACCAAGATGTCATTCGGAATTTGGGGTTTTCTGTCTTCCCGCATCCATCGGTACAATCATGCTTGTCCCGGCATCGTCCAGCCACGGTACAACTAGCATCGCCGCCGCTCTTGCACATCCCCCAAAGGCCATTCTGAGTACTTAATCGACATACACTGCCCGATGCGGCCGTCGTCATGGCTTCTGGGTCGCCATTTTTGTAACCGCAAGTCTTCATCTCGGAGGGTACGGGTTGGTCGAGGTGGCCGATTGTCCGGCTGGGCGACAATGTCTCAGTTCTGTAGGGGAATTTAGCGTAGAGTGCATGGCTTCGAGACGCCCAAAATTGAAACAATAGGAGAATCCGTAATATTTGGTGCATGGTGGCTGAATTTGTCTCACGAGAAGAGTAGAAGCAGGAAAAAAGGGTCAAGAACAACATAAAGTGGACGGACACCTGATTTAATTTATTTGCTGTGTTCTATTCTTGTGTACACTTGCGGGGTCTATATCATGCTCAAGTTAATTGTACAACACATCACGACGGGGATATTTGTCAAGGATCGCATGAGTTGTTGGTTGTGTATTCGAAACTTTGAAGAGTCCGCTGTTAGTACCGTTTGGTCCGTTTCAAACGGAGTCGGTTGACCGTTTACGTCAGGATCCGAGGGTCGTGTTCCTTGCAGCAATCAATCACTCATCGTGGTTTCCATTGGCTGCTCGTTTAGCATCTCCGTCGGGGTAACTTGGGTAGGGACATGCCCGACTTGACCCCTGCAGCCCTGTCGACCCAGCCGCACGTTGAGTGATTAACACCCCAAGTCTTCATAAGCACCAATGAAACCTGACAAATCTCAGCCGAAACTGCAAGAGCGGAAATGAGAAGGAAGACAAACAGGAAGTAGGCTGCGCGAGGATTTGACAAGGCTGTGAGTTTGCGTTTGAGATGCACATACTCATGATTCTTGCCGGGCTGTAGCCCTTTGTAAGTTGACTCACTCAGTAAGATAGTCGACCTCGGGAATGTATCAGTGTCACCTGCTGGAATTCCACCACAATCTTCCATACCACGTCACTAAATACGTCCATTAACATCGGCCGCTGCAAGATCAAGCCCCTGCTAGCTCCCGTGTAAACGAGGTCCCCCAACTACGGGGTGGGCTGACCCAAGCAGTAACGTGCCTTCTGGTTGCTGCTGGCGGCGGGCCCGGGGGGCTGTCATTTTAGTGGGGCTTCGTACTTGTCTCATCCGAACCCTTCCCTTGGGGCTTGGGGTGGCTCTTATCTAGGTAAGGTAGGGCAGGTAAGAAGGTGCTGTGCCTCGCCCTTCAATCGTAAAGGACAGTCTTTTTAATTTCTTCCTTTCTGCACCTCTTTTTGCTATGGAAATCACTTGTTAACATCCAAAATGTATACAAAAACGCATCGCAAGGTCTTTGTTCTGTGTGTGCCGCTCGTGTGCTTCTTATTAGTCGCATCAAGCTTATACCTCGGCCGCGATCACATAACTCGACTATCAGAGACATACCTACCACTCTACGCACCATCTACAGCTACTGCGCCTTCAGAAGTAGATTCCTTTTCTTCATATTCAGAATTGTCTTTTGTCTCCTCAACGTCTATACCAGAATCACCTTCGACCTCAACTCTTGGCACTTACACAACAACCACCATTGAAGTTAGCACACCAACAATATCATCCACCACCTCCGCTGCACCAACAAAATCTGCCATCCCAATTGCCAACGGTGAGCTTCAATCCTGTCGTCTCGTTCAAGAAACGTGTCAACTAACGTGTAACAGGCTCCGTCCTCTCTACGGAACGCATCACTCCTTACCTACACGCCATTCTCGATCCCAAGTCTAAAGAACGTCCACGGTTACAATGCCCTCCCTTGGATGCCAAGCGATACAAGAGCCTTCAAAAGAGGAAGGACGCCCGAAACGACAAGAATGATGAGCAGAACATCGACTTCTTCTTCGCCCTCAATTTGCGCAATGTCGTAGGCCTTCTCCCTCGACTTATGGGCAGTGTTATCGAGGTGATTGAGTACCTTGGGCCTGAGCGTTGCGCACTTTCAATTGTCGAAGGCAATTCCCCCGATGGAACTGCGGATGTCCTTGTCGCTCTGACTCCCTTTCTCGAAGACCTCGGTATAACCTACTTTTACAACAACTCACGCATCAACCCATCCAAGGGCCCGCGCATTCGCAAGTTAGCTCAATTGCGCAACTTGGCCCTTGAGCCGCTTTTTAAGAAAAAAGTGCCAGCGTCAGACAAGACCACCGTCCTCTTCATAAACGACGTTGCTGCATGCCCCGACGATTTGCTTGAGCTGGCACTCCAGCGTCGTAATCTCAATGCCGACATGACTTGTGCAATGGACTTTACCTACGCAGGGCCTGATCCCACATTTTACGACGTATGGGTAGGTTTAAATCGAGTCCTTGGACTACGGTCACATGCTAATAAATATACAGGTCGCCAGAACACTTGCTGGAGACACCTTCTTTCCCATCCCGGAAGATGGATCATGGGACGATGCTTGGGATTTGTTCAGAGGAAACCGAGAAGCTCGAATGCGATACGACGCTCATCTTCCCTTTCAAGTCTTCGCATGTTGGAACGGCGCGACCGCGTTTACAGCGGCACCCCTCCTTCACGGCCTACGCTTCCGCGACCCCAGAAAGAATGAATGCTTCCAGGGCGAACCGGAGCTCTTCTGCAAGGACCTCTGGCATAAGGGCTACCGAAAAATTGCAGTCGTACCCAGCGTCAGCCTCGAATACACCGACGCAAGAGGAAAGGACATCAAGAAGCTCAAGGGCTTTACGAACGAAGTTGTGCAGCACATGGATGAAGCCAAAACCCATATTGAGTGGCAGTATGAACCGCCTGAGAAGGTCAAGTGCATGCCTTCGTTTGACCGACAGACGTGGCTTCCTTGGGACGAATCATTAAAACGATAAAGGTGTTTTTGGGCATTTATCCTTTGTTTTGTGTATCACTTATGTGAATTCTACCAGCATTGTTAGACGAGGACGGCGTTGATGGAGTTCAATCATGGCAGTCAACTCTGTACAACCAGGAACTTCTCAATGGGATTGTCACGAGTTTCTGAGTACGATTTTTTCGAGTAGATAGACTATTAATGACTAATTATTACAGAGCATGTGCAGAATGGCAGAATGGTTACATCCAGACCGAGGTGGCATGTCACCCACCACCTCCGCCTCGTTTAACGTTCACTAAACCCGCCACTTATCCGCAGTCAACGAGATTTACGCTAAATCTCGCACACTTTCAGCCTTAACGGCTATTTTTGGGTTCTCGTAAACTCAACGTGAGCATACCCCAGATACGGGTATGTCCGCGATGACGCCGTTCCCGTTACGAGCGTTGGACTTCCTGATAGACCCTTCGCTTCAATTACCACCGTCGCTATTCAAAGAGACCCAAGCTCAAGCAAGCTGTCTTCCTGCACATCCATCGCCCACAGCAGCTCTGTGTGGAGCATGTACAGGGACCCCTTCAGCTAATATCGGACTTCGCTTACACGGGCGCTGTCAAATTTGCATCCACTTGAACTAATTTCTCAATGGAGTGGACTCATGAAGTAAATGTACTTTCCTCCAAGATATTACTCGATCACACGATATCACTCAGGAAAACACAGTAATTGTCTATGAGTCTGTATTCGTAAGTCTATCTGTGTTCATTCTTTAGTCCATTGTGGCTAAAATGGAGCTGATCATTGCGCTCTCTCAAATATCGACAAGCAAGATGTTCTCTCAATCCAAAAAGCAATTTTCTCACCCGAAGGATTCATCTTTCGTTCATTATTCATCGTTTCACATTCCCTTTCCCTGGATGCGCTCTGCAGCAACCCCATAAGCAGAAAGCGTATCACCAACCTCGCAAGGATCAGGCCCAAACTCGACCTTCTCAAACCCCTGAGGTCGATCCTTCTCCAGGGCCATCTTACCCATCTGTGCCTGACACCGGAAGCTGCCGAATCGGTACTCGACAACAGATCGTCCGCCATTGTCCCGCTCGCCGTGAACGATAAGATTAGTGATCTCATCCACCTCAAAGACGAAGCGCGTCTTGAAGAATTCGGTCAGGCTCTCTGGGTTGACAAAGGTTGTCTTTCCAGTGATGATGAGAACACGAGAGGCGCTACCGACAAGAGGCTGTTCGCCGTACTTGACGCGGTTGTGGGTAACTCGGACGGCGTATCCACCGACATGAAGGCCTTGGGTAAGGGACTGTGAGAGGAGAAGTTGAGCGGGACCAGGCGTGAAGAAGACGACCTTTGCAGCGGCGGTCTCGTGGCGGTCGTAGTCGGGCTCGTTGATGACGGTGCACCAGATGCGACCGACGTTGCGGATCTGTGCGAGGAGCTGTCGGTGGGTGACATCGGGAGGAAGGTTGGTCAGCCATAGAGCACAGTTCTGCTCCGGCGTGAGGTTAGCAGCGCTGGCATTTCGGACCGTGTGTTCGCCTCTGTAGTTGCCAGAGAAGGTGGCCGTTTCAGTCTGGTCGTCGTCGTGGACGGAGCGGTTGGGAACAGGGCGAGCTTGAGCGATGGCGGCCATGGGTCTGAAGCCACGAGGGGCTGAAGGTTGGCGCAGAACTGGGCTACCCAGCTGCATGGGAGACATGGGATTGTTTCCATAAGACTGTTGTTCAATGGACTGGGTCAACCAACCGGGGAGCTGAAAAGGTTGGGCTCCTTGGGTGGACGGAAGGGGAACCTGAGCGTTGGGAACTGGTGCAGGAGTAAGTCCAGCATTCAATTCGAGCTGCTCAAAGTGACTTTTGAGACCTTCCCAGATGGCTGGAGAGGGAGCAAGACCTCCGGGGAAACTGGTTCTCATCGAGGAAGCGTGATCGGAAGGGGGAATAGCCGGCTGGAGGACAGGGTTGGCCGGTGTAGCTGTCTGAGCAGCCATGAGACTGAACGCAAGAGGATGCTGAGGCTTTCGAGAAGCACGGTCGTCAGCCCAGGCGTCCTTTGAGTAGTAATATGTCGGCGCAGAATCTATAGCTTCTTGGAGAGATTGTCGGGGCTTCCAGTCGACAGCCGGGGACAAGGGCTCCGAGGTAGGGGCGGCAGCAGAGTACTGGGCACTGGGGACACGGTTGTTGCGAAGACTGGGAGAGTCGTTGAAGAGTTGAGCTTGAGTCATTTTGGCTTTCAAAGATCGAGCGTTACTGTTGGTGCCCAGTTCGGTAAAGGGGGTCATCTGGGTAGGAGAAGGAGTAACGTTGAGTTCAGAACTGGAACTCTTGTGAGACTCTGGTGTAGAAGGAGGCGCCATATTGACTGACAGTGATATCAAGACTCTATTGAAGATGGGTAACAATAGTAAGAAGAGCGAGTATTGTTGAGAGTGATAGGTAGGTAGAGTGTGTGATGACAGGAGGATCAAAATTGAAAATGCTGCAGGATATTGAGAACAATTTATAGACCCGCGTATTGAAGTCCAGTGAATTGTCTATTGTCTCGAGTGAATGGTTGAGCAGAAAAAAAACAAGAATCGTTGTACAATGCAGCTGGTTTCTATTCATTCATCCCGCATCGCCATTGATAGAGAAGCCGTCGTCAGTGGCAACGTGCGTGAAGCGGGGCGCGCAAGAAACAACCACAGATAAGATCAAAGAAAAAAGAAAGAGAAGAATGATTCCAGCAGAGGGTATTATAGCTCTTTCCGTCTTTTCAAAGGGGATTTGCTGTCACCAAACATTTTTTGGTGGTGACGAGAGGAGCGTGGGTCGGTTTGTCCCCGTGGCCCTCGGGTAGCTGCGCAGAAGGTGTTGAAGGCCTATGCGGTCAAACAGTAATGCCAAAGTGCGGTCAAGAATGATTTATCGGTGAATAATGTTCTTTGTGAGGAGGATGTGTGTATGTATGTGTGCTTGGAATTCTTTGGTTGAGGGGTGGTCTATGTTGAGGTTGTATAAGGTGTCGTTGGCAAACAGATATAAATAACGTGCATAGTTTGGGCCGATGGGCCAATGAGATGGAACATGGCATTGATCAACTATCTATTGATTGAGGTGATAATAGCGATCTTGGATCTTATTGTATGTTTCATGCGCGTTAAGGAAGGATGACGGCATCTTGAGTATCACTTGGTCATTCTAGAAGGCATTATCCCAAACACGGCACAGGTATTGCTTGATTACTTTCGCCTAGATAGCTTTGACTTGGCGCTCAAACCTCGGAACCTTCCTCGTGAACTTCTCCGGGTCGTCTCTAGCACCATACTTCCAGTACTCATACTCAATCCAGGCATTTTCAGGCATCTGCTCCTCCATGGCAGCCATCCACTTCCCAAGCTCAGGGCTCAGCGGCACAACACCCGTCTCCAAGACATATTGATCCCATAGCTTAATGAGCGCCTGCAAACGTTCAGGCTCCTGCTCCGCTAGATCGTGCACCTCTCCAGGATCTTTCGCTAGGTTGTACAGCTGCCATCGCTCAGGGCCCTTTGGCTTGGGGATAAAGACGATCTTCCAATCTCCCTTTCGACAAGCTGCACGACCACATGTTTCCCATCCATTGATAAAGTCCTTTTCGTGGATGCGTGGTGATGAGCCGGAGAGGTAGGGCACCATGGACTTGCCGCGCATGGAGACGACTTCGCGGCCTTGGTAGGTTGGTGCAGGGTGCTTAACGCCGGCCATGTCGAGGATGGTGGGGGCAAGGTCCATGACGGTTGAGAACTGATGGGTGATATCATTGGGCTTGACGGCTTGGGAGAAAGAAGACGGAGGTTTCATGAGGAAAGGAACGCGCACGCCGCCTTCGGTTGTGTATGCTTTGTAGAGTCTACTCGGGGCAGTGGCCGCTTGGGCCCATCGTGGACCGTACCAGATAAAGGAGTCTCCGTTGCCGAGGTTGTCGATGTGATTGTTGTAATACTTTTTGAGATGCTGCATCACGGTTCCTTGAACAATCGGATACGACTCGTAGGCAGCGCCTTCGGCACCGTTGTCGGAGAGGAAGCACACAAAGGTATTGTCGAGCTCTCCCACTTTCTCGAGGTAGTCGACAACCTTGCCCACGTTGATGTCAATAGCCTCAACCATCCCGGCAAAGACTTCCATCGCGCGGCATGAGTTGGCGCGTTCCTCCTCGCTCATGTCATTCCATTCCTTGACTTCTTCCGCCACGACAGGGTGAGGCTCAACATCTTGAGAGATTAGCCCTAGCTCCTTGAGCTTTTGAAGGCGTTTTTGGCGTAGAGCGTCTGGTCCATCGTCGTAAATCCCTCGGTACTTCTTAATCAGCTCCTGAGGGGCTTGGAGCGGCCAGTGTGGAGCAGTAAAAGGAAGGTATCCAAAGAATGGCCTCTCATCACCACCCTCTCTCCAATCCTTCAGGTACTGCAGCATCTTGTCGCCGTATCCGTCGGATGAGTACCACCCGTCAGGTAGCTTGCGAACATACTCGCCGTCCTCACTGTGGAGTGCAATGACGCTCATGGACAGAAACTCGGGCGAGTCTTCGGCGGGATTTTCCAGCTGCGGCTCATAAGCGTAATGGTTGCTACAGGCCGGCAGGTGGGCAAAACTGCGATTGAACCCCCTGACTTTGGGGCTTCTCTCAGGCGTAAGTCCAAGATGCCATTTGCCAGCCATGAGGGTCTGGTATCCAGCATCGCGGAGAATTTCCGGCAGCGCAGCAACCCTCTCATTGAGGTAACCTTCGTATCCAGGCATACCTCGCTGTACATTGGTAGACATGGTGCCACTCGGGTCGTTTTGGCCCGAGACGTTTGTCCATTCAATGAGGTTGCCCAGACCGGCGATATGGTGATCTGTACCGGTCATGATCATGGCCCGAGATGGTGAGCATGCAGCAGCGGCATGAAAGTCTGTGAAACGGATCCCATTGTTGGCAAGCTTGTCGAGGTTTGGCGTGTTGATCTCGCCGCCGAAGGAAGCAATGTCAGAGAAGCCAAGATCATCGGCCACAATGACAAGGAAATTAGGTCGCTTGGGAGCAGCCATTGTCTCAGAATTAACAAACACCGAGTTTGTCTACGATTCAATTTGAACTCGAGATCATGTCAAGCTTGCAGCCAGACGTTGTCCTCTTATACCTGACGTCTCAGTGACAGGCTCACAGTTAGTGGGGAAATGCCCCTCGGAGATGGCCTCCAGGCCGACTTCCGACGTTGAAGGTGCAGAGGACATGACGGTTGGCTACATGATCGACGACCTATCAACGCTTTGGGGGCATGTTGAAGGATTGATGATTAATTGCGTCGCGCGGGGTGCGATGTCAATGGGAGCTCTCGGGTTATTTCAGTGATGGATATTGGCGTGGTTTTGAAGTCGCAGTGCATCGGGTTATCGGAACTCGCTTACAATCAGCTAACTTAGAAGCACGCAAGAGAGTTGGTTGATCTCGTGCATTTTCGGTAATTGAGGACCAGATGCTAACCGTCCTTACATCCTACGGACGGCCCACCAGGAGGGACTACCTTATCTTACTGAAGCGATCATCCGCAGTAAGAGAAGAAGCATCACAACCAATGCAGACAAACGTCTAGTATTTAGGGAACCAATTTATATCATTATTTTTACAATCACTGGCTGAGCTGGATCTATTCAGTTGTACGTGCCGGATTGATAAATATGCTTTTTTATCGTCAAGTAGATAAGGTAACCATAGTTGACACTTCAAGTGAGCATCCTCCTCACACGACCAAAGAAAGAAGCACCCACCCATTCACTCAATCGCTTCCCCACTTCGTGTCAAAAAAGAGTCTGGTTACTTTGGATATAACGGCAAAAAAAGAACATGCGGTTTATGTGGATCGAACACATGACCTTCAGATATCAATCGATTGAAGTTTGGCTTCAGTCTGACGCTCTCCCAACTGAGCTAAACCCGCTTGTTGAAAGTAAGCCATTGTATTGTAGGCCTTGAGCCCGGACGTGCTGGTGGTTCGAGCGAGCGTCGTCGAATACTTCGAGGTTAGCTGAATGAACTGATGGATGGTGATCCATTCGCGTTTGGACAGTGCACGTAGTTTCGTACCTACTACAATGAACAAAGCTTGAGATCCAAAGTTTCTGTTCTCTCAACTCAATTACTTGTTCGCTCCGCAAAACTCAAAATGTTCGCCCACATTGTCTCAAACCTTGCCCTGCTTCAACTCTCTTGTTGGTGATGCAGGGTATGTAACGTCAACCTTCCAATTGGAGGCGCTTCAAGGCCAAGTGCATTATCACTGTGGTACAAGACAGAAATCCGGTTCCAAACTTATTCCACTTATTGGTGCTACTTACAATCATGCTACCTACGATGATGCCTTGTAAGACGCCTAGTGCTGAGCCTTCCAAGCTCATCTTATGTCGTTGCCTTGGGCGAGCTGGGCGCAGTAGGGCTGAAAGTCAGAGCAAAGCAGCCAAAATAAGCTGAGTATCTTCCGACGAGGATGGGCATTTTATGACGGTCAATTTGCTAAGAATGCGGCCTCTTTCTTTCAGGGTCACATCTGCCAAGTGGAGATCCATCAGCTAGGCAGAGGTCCAAGCTCCTTCAGTGGGTCCGGGAAGGAGTCAGGACTGTCCGGTCCCTTAAAAGTCCTAGGTACCACAGGTACAACATCACTCCAGCCATCCACCAGGGATCTCAGCTTTGACACTGGCAACTAAAGAGACAAGTGACAGGATGGATGTACGACCCAACTACGACCAACACGAGCTCACATCTGCATATTTATGCATCACTGATTCATTGTTATCCTGCAGGTCTTCCATTGACCTGACCAATCCGAGCTTCATCAACATGCAATCAGCGCGGGGCTGTCCCAACAACGCCTTTTTGCGAACTGCCGTACATGAGGCTTCTCGACATCTCCCCGCCGTCTCTGGCTGATAATGGCGTCAACGGTGAGGCAACAAACCAGGCAACAGCCTATCCTGAGCTATTGGACCTTATCCCTGCCAATGCCATCAATAGGCCTCCATTGTCGCAACATTAAACCAGTCAGCTAGGCCGGAGGATCTACGGTCCCTTACTCCTCAGACGAGGCTTGACTTATATTCCTCCTAGTCCCTGCTAGGACTCTTTTTGACTTTCAATCTAGGCATCTCGTTGATCTTCAAATATGTCCCGTACTGCTCGTCGTTATTCTTTCTCGACCACCTCATCCTCCTCCGTTTCTTCCTACGCCACAAGATCTCGCTTCAGGATGTTTTCAGAAATCGGAGAAAATACGTCTGACCTCATGTGGAAGTGGAAGTACAAGCTCCTCCACCGCAAGAGCTCCCCTCTAGACGAGCCTGTCGATCTTGAGAAGGAGTACGAAGAGGAAACACCTGAAGAGGTCAACAACAAAGATCCCACTTTTGGCGCCGACACCGTCATTCAGACCCTTTATGAGGGCAAGAACTCTTCACCAACAAGAAATGATTGGGATTGGCAGGACTTTCCACCCAAGCAAGTCTCCAAGTCCGTTGCCAAAGCTCGGGACCGTGTTGCCATCAAGGTATACAAGATCAAGGACCTCCTGAAGGGCGCCGTCTCCGGCCGTTACCTTCTGAAGTACCACCAAGTCGATGTTCAAAACCCCTTGTTGGTCAGCGCACTCGAGCCAATCCTGAAAAAGGAAAACATCCATCTCGACGTCCACGATACTGCGACCTTCAGGGAACCTTTCCGCCCCTTATGGTTCTGCCAAGACGAGATCCGAGACTTGTATCGAGAGACCAAACAGGATGACCCGCTCAAGGGTTACTTGCAGCTATTTCTCAGGGTGCTTGATGAAATCTTCCGCGATCTCAAGATTAAGCGGCGCAATCTCCTTGACAAAGGCCTTGTCGACTTCCGAACCGCTTGGACCCTCTTTCCCAGGGACTCGACCGTTTATAGTTATGGCATGAACAGCGAGTTTATCGCAAAAGTGGATGGCACAGAGTATGACACCAATGACGGTGTTGTGCAGCTTGTCCTGACTGCCAAAATCATGGCATTCAACGGAGAGGAGTTCGTCTGGAGGAAGAAGCCGCTGACGATCAATGAGTTCGCTGGCAACAAGCCAATTCGCGACCTTCGTCATTACCCATTCGATATGCACCCGGAAAGAGACTCCATCATGGCCCGCCTAATGACGCGAGGCAAGAAGGTGCTTGATCTACAGGGCTTGACCTACTGTTCCTACAATGGCATCGCTTTGCACCCTGGTGAGGGAGGTCTCGAAAAGCACAATGTGGAATGTCGTATCTTGGTCGATGTGGTGGGCTACAACAAGTACCATCTTGCTAAGGGCAAGCGCGAGAACAAGGACCCGGAGATTGAAGTGGTCGATGTGTCACGACGCCGCCGTAGGCAAGAGCTCGAGGAGGTCAAGCCTGAGGGCAAGCACCCCAAGAGTCAGCAAAAGAGGCTGAACGAGGAGGAGCAGACTAAGAACAGGGAGGAGCTTCTCCAAAAGCCAAATGAATTGGCCTTTATGTCCGAGTTGATTGGCGGTTACGCTCTGAAGAACAAGCTCTGGGGTGAGACTACTCTTATACAATACTTTACGCCCGTACTAAAAATCTCGATCTCTAGTCTACTTTTATGTCGAGGATCTCGAGCCGATTGTCTGGAACGACCAAGCCTATTCACACCTCGTCTTCGATGAACAACAGAAGGATTTGGTTCTGTCATTTGTCGAGAACCACAGTCTCACCAATGGCACCTCAACAGCTATGGAGGATGTCATTGTTGGCAAGGGTCAAGGCCTCATTATGCTGCTGTCGGGTCCTCCTGGTACAGGAAAGACTCTCATGGCCGAAGCCATCGCAGACCGCACCCACCGTCCACTCTTCTATCTGCAAGCTGAGGACCTGGGTATCAATGCCGCTTCCCTAGGTGCCAACATCAAGCGCGTGTTTGAGATGGCGACCGAGTGGAACGCTGTCATTCTGCTCGACGAGGCGGATGTCTTTATGGCAGAGCGTAACCCTAACGATATCCACCGCAACGAGCTCGTTAGTATTTTCCTTCGTGAGCTCGAGTACTACCGTGGTATCATCTTCCTCACGACCAATCTGTACCACACCATCGACACTGCATTTCGCAGCCGAGTCAGCTTGCATCTCCTCTTCAAGTCCCTCAGTCGCGAGGCTCGCGAGACCGTCTGGCGCAAATTCCTCCAGCGTCTGCCGGGCCTCAACCACCGCATCACAGACGTCACTGAGGAGTCTACTGCCACAGGGTCGACTACTCCTAGGAACGCCAACACTGATGAAAATGCGGAAGGCGAGGTTGGTACAGCCTATGATGATAAGCCACTCGACGACGAGGACATGGCAGAGCTGTCTCTGTGGCAGCTCAACGGTAGAGAGATCAAGACGGCTGTCAAGATGGTGCGCAGCTGGTGCGACCACAAGGGGTATATCATGACGCTCCCGCGACTGGAGAATGGCATCAAGGTGACGAGTCCGCATGCGAACAAGGACGGTGATGTTGATAAGGATCTTTATGACTGATAGGTCTTTTTATTTCTGATGTTAAGATACCATTGTGTTGATGGTTGGGTTTAAATTGTGTGCGATTAGGGTAGCAATGATTTGATATGACTCCAGTTTAGGGAAACACTGTACTTTCTTACCATCTCAATTTACAAATGAAGATGTGGTAACGTACTTGTACGCCACCACACACGTAAAACCCGCATTTCCTCATATCAAGCAAAGCACTCGGAGTTCATTTAGCAGGTAGAAGATCACCACCTGTCAACTCAGTGGAATTATTCAAGGGGTCCATGTGTAGGTAGAGCGCGCACCTACCTGAACGCAGAGCCACCAGCCGAACTTGATGCTGTACAGAGATGCAACTCTTGACTTGACTGAACTCGATGCCCAGTTCCTTGGCTGTGTAGCCTGATTCCAGCCAAGCATCTGCGCTGGCGACGGAGAGTTGTTGACCACAAGCCGTTATTAACCATCCATCTTCACTAAGTCTTAAAATCACGAAACCGCTCGAGAATTATCTTCTGTAAAACTTGTTGTTATTCCATGTACAAATGTTACTATCATGATGCCATCCCATCCCATACCTTGGTCATTGCGAGTACCGTAATCTACTGCATAGCATAAAAGACAAAAACCTAACCGTCCCATCATTTCCCAAACAAGTCTTTTGTGTGTAAATTTCAAAAATTGAATCAACCTCGCGATCGCAGCCCCCTTCGGACGCCAGTTTGTGCCGCCCTTCCTGACTTCGCCTTGGTAACACCAGTAGGAGCAGAGCCCTTGGCCTTTGTAGTTGTGGCCTTGGTGGCAGCTCCTCGTCCTCGCTTTGTAGCGGGAGCATCTTCGCTCTTGGAGCTCGAAAGCTCACCCTTTCCAGACTTTGCCTTTGCCTTTGCCGGTCGTCCGCGGGCCTTGGGCTTCTCTGGCTCAACCTCAGCCTCGGCAACGGGCTCGGGGGCCTTCTTTGCGGCAGCGCGACCGCGGGGTTTGGCGGCGGGCTTGGGTGCTTCTTCTACAGGAGCGGCTTCGGCAGCCTTGGTACGAGCTGACTTGCCGCGCTTAGGTGCTGGTTCCTCGACAACTTCCTTAGTAGCCTTTGCGGATCGTCCGGCTCGTTTTCCGGTGGTGGCTTCGGCTGGCTTGGCGGCAGCAGGCTCTTCAGCCTTGCGTGTTGTACGTCGCTTCTTGGAGGCAGGCTCAGGCACTTCAACCTCTGCCTCAGGTTCGGGGGCTGTTCGCTTCGATCGACCGCGCTTGGTGGTAGTCTCAGCCGGCACGTCCTCGGCAGCCTTTGCTGCTCGTCCGCGTTTCTTGGGAGCCAATTCGGGTCCGGAGACAGCATTCTCGGCCATTTTCGAAGCAGTCTTGGCGGCTCCACGCTTCTTCGCAGGTGCAGATTCCGCTATAGCCTCTTCAGCCGCCTTGGAGGCCGCTGCTCGTCCACGTCGCTTGGGTGCTGGGGCAGCATCTTCTTCTGGAGCAGATTTGGCGGCCCGACCACGCTTCTTGGGTGCCGGCTCCTCCGCTGAGGTATCTTCAGCAACTGCCGCACGACCTCGCTTTCGCGTCTTTGGCTCAGGGGCGGATTCCTCGACTACTGGCACCTCGACCTTGTTAGCAGGACGACCACGTCTTTTAGGGGCCTCGGCTGGAGCATCTTCTTCAGGCTCTGCGACAGCTCCCCGCCGACCCCGTTTCGGAGCAGTCTGGGCACCAGTCTTCGAAGCAGCAGCGGCGGCGGTGGCAGCAGCATTCCTCGCAGGTCGACCTCGCTTGGCCGGAGAGGGAACTGCGCGGGGCTTGACGGTACGTGTGCTTTTCTTAGTAGCAGTCGTTTCAGCGGCTCGAGTTGCACGACCAGCACGCTTGGGCGCCTCAGCTTCAGGCTCTTCAACCTCCGTCTCCTCAACTTCTGGGTCGACTTCTGCTGGGGGTGGTTGCGGCGCGTTCTTGGGTGGTCGTCCACGTGGCCTGGGGGTTGATGCAGGTGTCGCTGCTGCTGCTTGAAGCCCAATAGCTGTCTTGGGAGTTCGAGCTGTGGTGACTCTTTGAGGAGTAGCTGTGGCCTTGCTGGCACTAGCAACGCGGCGACCTCCAGCAGACAAAGGTTTCGAAGCGCTCGGGACGACGATTGGTGTGGCATCCGATTTTCTCGGCCTGCCTCTCTTTGCGGTGCTGGGGGCTGGAGCAGGAGTGGCTGCAGCGGCGTCGCTCTTTCGTGGCCGTCCCCGCTTCTTGGGGGTCTCGTCCGCGAGGGCGCTGGCAGGCATAGACTTACGAGCGAGTTTTGCAGCTGATGTAGGAGCTTTCTTAACTGCGGGTGATACTGGTGCTGAAGCAGTGCTGCGACGTCCACGGGCTGGCTTCGCAGCAGACCCTGCCTCACTGGCGAGACCTTGTGTACTGCGCCGACTTCGCTTTAAAGATGTTGCTGGTGCAGCCTCATCGTCTGGCGCAGTAGTAACATCGTCAGGCACGGGAATCTCGGGGCCAAAGGATGCCCTTTCGGGTTCTGACATTGACTTGAGCTCCACAACTAATGAAGGAGTCGATCCCGCTCTTTGAACTGGGTGATCTGGCTGGGAGGAGTTGGCCCTCGCGGCTTGAGAATCCTCTGGTTTGGGAGAGGCAACAGCTGCGGGCGGTGGTGCTGACATGCGCTTCATGAGTCCTCGTCCAACGGAGAGTAGCGCGGATCTTAGCGAACTGTGGCCTGCCGCAGGAGCCGAAGCGGGCTCTGGCAATTCTTGTTGATTTTCTGGGGGGGTTTCTTGGCCATCGGTGGGCTCGTTGTTATCGTCGCTTAGCGGCTCGATAGGTGTCTCGGTGGGTGTCTCTTCGACGCGTTCGGCTTCTCCATGTTCTTGTTGGGAAGGGCCATCCTCGGGCTGTTTCTCTGAGGATTGAATGATAGTCTCGGTGTGCTCGTGAATCTCGACTCGCGACTCGTTCACAACAGGCTCAGGAGCGATACTCTCGTCTGCAGCCGGTTCCTCAACGGCAGACTGAAGGACAGACTCATCATGGGCTCGCGCGGCAGATGCTTGCAACGGCGAAAACGGGGCGGGTTCGGGAGAGGCAACTTTATGCGCATAGGTGGATTCCTGGGCTGCGAGGGGTTGCTGAGGCGTGTGCTCTTCTGGCGAGGCAGATAAACGCGAAGGCTGTTCAGGCAGAGCAGAAGCATCAGGCAACCCGAGGTTGTCGCTGTTGAAGGTGGCATCGAGTGCTGATGAATCGCGCTGCCAGGGCCAGGTAGGTGCAGGACCGGGACTCAATAGTGAAGGCGGCGCGGCTTCAGCAGTGGTTGTACGGGGCATGAAAAGAGGATTGAATAGAGGAGAAGCCTCTGGGCGATAGGACTCGGCAAAAGAGGCATCGTCGGCTTCAATATCGTGGCCAGCACCAGGTGTAGCATTGGGCGCACCAGGCGACGAAGATGCGACAGCGACGCGCTGACCAAAGCCAAGCCAGTTCGACGACCCAGAGCCGGAGCCCTGATGATGGGCATCCTGACCAAAGTTAAAGTCCATTGTTAAAGATGAAGCTGGAGGAAGGTCATTGATGAGAAATTCAATTTGTCGGGATGAAAGAATTGGGTTTTGTTTTGTTGTTTATTCAAGTTTGCATGATGATGTATAATACAGCCGAGCTCGTGTTGCGACGCGTTGAGGTGAGCGCGATTAGAGTGGAAGCTCCACTTTTCTGCTTTCTGATGACATAATGCTCTTACCCCGTCTGTTTGCAAGCACTTGCAGTTGATCTGGTCTTGGCGCTTGGCGCGAAGCTTGGCGGTCAACGTCTTTATCTGTTCATCAGCCATGATTTGTTTGTTAGCGTCGAGTAGGTAGATGAGGTTCGTTTGCAACATTTCCATATGCGACTTCGTGCACAGATGTCTTGTCATGTCTATCTCAACGCTCGATGCATCCTCACGCTGCAAAGCTGATCGTCGGCCTCGTTACAAATTAACGGTCGTACGCCCTTGAGTTCTCAGCAGTGTCGCGTTGGTCCTTTTACGAGGATTGAGTCGCGTTCAAATAAGCAACTGCGCTAAAGACACCTCCCCATACCTTACCTTAGCAACAAAGTTGTCCCATCCCGCATTCTCGGAATATTCATGACATGTGATGCAGAACCCAGTCTAGGAACTTCCAGTAGCTAATCTTGCACTGCCACCGCCCAAAGCCCGAATAGGGAGCGATAAACAAATCACACAACTTATCACTCATTAAACAGGGCCTGCCAGTGACGTTTTGACACCCTAATCAGGTATCGCGAGGCCTCCTCTCAGGGTACCCTTTACCGCCATTCCCCTGTCAAGCACGAGTTTAAGCTCATGTTGTATGTTGCATGCTGCGCTTCTCATCGGCCGTGCTCATCAAATGCCGTATCCAACCCCCTACCCCCAATCTGAGCCCCAGTCAGCCAGATGTTCTTTCTTAACATTATTGTGACAATGCCCTGTCCTTTGTCTCGAAATTGTGGTGGGCGTGTACAGCCACTGTGTTAAACAGCTGGGCTCTAGTGTTGATGCACCACTTCCGCTTCTGCAGATGGCTTCATAGCTGGCATCCTGGTCTCTCGGCTTGGCAGTAATTCGCTCAAACACTGCCCACTCGCCCTCTCCTTGCTAAAACGAGTTACTCTGCAACCTACTCACTCTCCTTCTCCTCGGAAAACGGCACAGAGTATCCAGACTTGCGCCCGCCAACTCGCAAACGGCAACCGGAAAGACCCTGAAACACCTCTTCTAGGGTATCGTCTACGGCGTTTTCGCCAAATAGACGGACCATGTGGCGCCCCAGTCTGAATTTCGTAAAGTTACATTGTGAGTGCCGAGCGCCGAGACGCTGATGTGACGGGATGCGGCTGACAGCTCTGCTTGGCGACTCACAGACATCTACATCATTTGCATGGGTCTATCCAGCTTCGTCTTCATCTATCCCAAAGGCAACCTCAGCGCCGTTGATGCTTACTTCTTTGGCGTTAGCGCCTCAACCGTTACCGGTTTAACTACGTGAGCTACTTCCTAAGAGGGTGATAGACGATCCAGACTTCTAATTATGTCTTATTCAGACTCGATGTCCCCTTGCTCAAGACGTACCAGCAGTTGTTCCTTTACTTTGTACCTCTCGTCTGTAATACCGTGACTGTCAACATTATCGTTGTCGTTGTACGTCTAATCTGGTTCCGGCGATACCTCAAGAAGGCTGGTTAGTTCAACCCATCTCGTCCTCGATAGGCCCTGTTGCTAACGATTTCGCTGCAAAGCACCTGCTCTAATTCGTCGACGTAGTCCTGTTGGCCCAGATCCTGAAGAAGACCCTGAGATTGGCGCCAAGCTTCCGACTTTAGAGTCCCTTGACCAGCGCCCTGGTCTTACACGTGCTGTAACCGACCGCCCTCAAGGCGCTGGTACGGAACAAGATGCCCTTCCGCGGATCGAGACTCGGAGCCGAACACTCCCGGCTCCTGACAATGCAGCCCAAAGGCCATCAAAGGATAGTAAGACGACAGGCCAACAAGACAATGTGACAGAGCAACATGGCGACCAACACGAAGCGAGGATCACATTTGACCCTTCGGCTGATCGTCATCCTCGACACGAACAGCAGGATGCGACTCTTTACATCCCGGGACCTCGAGCTCGCGACCAAGGTAAGTTATCACAGACCCATGGCCGTTCATCAACTGACATGTCTAGGTCTACCCCTGGTGGAAGTCAATAACGGTCGCCGCTTCAGCAGGGATACTCGAGATGGTATGGCTGCCGCCGCTTCATGTCTACATATATAGGAGACAAGCTAATCACCCTTCTAGAAGATGTCATTGAACCTGTTTCGCGTACCCAGTCCACGCCTGTTGGTACCCTTCGTCGCCGACGCAGTGCTGGTCTTAGCCTGGCCCAAGTCCGTTCTGTAGAGAGGGTCGCTACCGTTGCTACATCCCTGTTTGTCATTGGAAACCCTGCCCAGGGACCAAAGGAGCGTCAGCTAGCAAGAGCGCCGACACTTGCTACAGGCGACTTTCCGCAATTGTCGCGCGAGGTCACTATCGGACGTAACTCGATATTCCACAATTTGTCGTCAGAGGATCGAGAGGAGTTGGGCGGGATTGAGTACAAAAGCTTAAAGTTGCTACTCAAGATCATCGTTGGTAAGTCATCGAGTGATCAAGAGAGGAGACAACGCTGATGAGTCCAGGATACTATGCTTGTCTTCACTTTATTGGCGCTATCTGCTTGATAGGATGGGTTCAACATGCCCCTGCCAAATACGCCGACTACATCGCAGAATGTGGACAGAATAAGGTCTGGTGGTGAGTTCTCCTCTTCTGAGTTACAAGTATCTGCCAACCTAACCCATTATCCAGGGCCATCTACTCCGCTCAGACAATGGTCACCAACTTGGGCTTCACCCTGACTCCTGACTCGATGATCACTTTTAACGATGCTCCTGCTCCGCTACTTATCATGAGTGTCCTCGCCCTAGCTGGTCATACTTTCTACCCTGTCGTTCTCCGTCTCATTATCTGGACCACCTCGAGACTCATTCCGAAGCATTCATCGCTTCAAGAGCCGCTATCCTTTCTTCTCAACCACCCACGTCGGTGTTACACCCTGCTTTTCCCCAGTGGGCCGACTTGGGCGCTCTTTGGCATCCTCACCATCCTCAACATCGTCGATATCCTCTTCATTATTCTACTTGACCTGGATAACCCGACCGTCACTGTTCTTCCCGGGTGGCAAAGGTTCTGCGCTGCTGTTTTCCAGGCTGTCAGCTCTCGGCACACCGGTACGGCTACTTTTAACCTCGCCAACGTGAATCCTGCCGTGCAAATGGCGTTGCTAGTCATGATGTACGTTTCCGCGTACCCCATCTCCATCGTCGTTCGATCCTCAAATACATACGAAGAACGCTCGCTGGGGCTTTACGATCGAGAAGACCTTCAGTACGATGAGGAGGATGGTGGATCTTACTTTTTGACTCATCTCCGAAATCAACTCAGTTTTGACTTGTGGTACATCTGTCTCGGAATTTTCTGTATCACCATAGCTGAGCACTCAAAGATCATGGATGGGGATGACCCGGTGAGTATAAGCCCCTCTCTTACACTAGGATTCACGCTGATCAATTACAGGCATTTACAATGTGGCCCCTTGTGTTTGAAGGTGTTTCGGCATAGTAAGTGAATTTCTCTTCGCTATGGTAGCAAGACTAACTGTTCTGAAGCTGTAACGTCGGCCTGAGTTTAGGATATCCGACAATTGCATCGTCTTTCTGCACCGAATTTACAACGTTTAGCAAGCTCATCATTTGCGCCATGATGATCCGTGGGCGACACCGCGGACTTCCTTATGCTTTGGATCGCGCCATTGTTTTACCAACCGATAAGTCGTTTGGTGCCTCTGTCTCTACCAGGACTGAGTCCCATGAGCATAACGAGTAGAGATTTTGGATATCTACTTTTTACCATACCTGAGTGTAAACGGGATTGGGTATGCGAACTTTCAGATTCTCCTTTTGTTTTATAGATGGAAAGCGAAGTCACGATTAGAAGGCGCTTGGTTGATAGAATTGGATCCTCGCAAGACTTTGAACAGACAGATCGAAGACCTTTGAGTTAGATATTCACATGAGTTTTGCGCCCTCTTTCAGTACAATAACAGTTTTGGTTCTTGGTTCTTTGTCTTGCTTTGGCCTGAAGTTGATGAATTCCTCCATGGTTGGATTATTTAGAGTTGGTGATTTATCCTTGACGACCTAGATCTCGACTTTCGATTAGAGTCTCGAGCTTTTACACCCTTCGGCGTCGTTAATATTGTCCATAGGGATAGACAATACTCTTAGTTTTTTCATTAATGAAATACGATAATATTTGCAGTTATTGCCCGTAGGAAACGCAGGGGCTTGTCCTTCAGCCTTCTGGGATCCAGCTCGGGAAGCTGACGTACTCGAGTGTCGTGATAGTCGACACTCTATAGGCAAGGAACCAATGTGCAATTGAACTATCAATCCGCCATAAGAAACTTTCAGAATCAGCAATTTGTTCAGTTTATAACAGCAGATTCGGAACATATTATAATCTAGGATAGAAAGGCCCATCTTGAAGACACAAAATGCCAGCAGAATGTGTGAAGTTTATACAAGTCCTCAACGTCAGAATCCAACATAAGAGAAATAAATGGGTGCGTTTGACCAGATACATCCATGGAAACTGACTGGTGGAATGAGGGTCTTCGGCTTATGTTCCAGAAACGAACATAATATTCGAACTAAACTAGCTCGCGTAGCAACCCGGGTTTATCTCATCCAATCAAGGCGTATACAAGAGATGACAAGTGCATTGGGCTTCGGCATCATCGAAACATTCTTACAACCATCAGCTTTTCGGACAACCAGTATCATACACACTGTTGGATAAAATCTTACTGGTGTAGAACCTGTGTCTTAAGGCAAGCCTCATACTTATGTGAAATTGTATAAATTCATGCTGCTGCCGGGCACTTCTGTTTCTAGCAAGCTGGTATGAAAAAGACGGTTCGGCAACATCAGGCTTTTTGAAAAGGAACAAGTATTCTGGGTCTCGTTACCTCGTCAGCTATGAAGATGAAGGTTGAAGTCCCAGTGGTAACTAGAAGATTTGGGAAAGATCAAGCAACTACTATTGAAGGCAGGTAGAGATGATGGACTTGTATAAAGTGCTATAATGCTTTGAATGACGTTGGTTCTTATCGTGAAGTTGATCAAATGACCGAGTTCTATCGCCAGCCTATTAGAAATACATTATGACGTTAAATCTTCGTAAATATGTTAAACAACCTCGAGTATGAGCCATTCTTAATGACACATTGAGCTATCTGTAGCCTTCTTCGAGCCATTGCATGCAAATTACACTTGATGGAGCCACCAGGATCTTGCGGCTGTTTTTTATCCTGTCTAATAACGTCTAAACATAGAAAAGAAGAAAACGCATGCACTAATATATAGGCACAACCAGATGCTTACAAATGCGAATTCAGCTGGCTAATACTTATTCTGGCACCACAAATGTTCAAATTCTTATCCTTGTAGGGAATACATAAGCGAGGCATAAGTTTAGAACTGGAAACAAGAATTTGGTTTCATCCTTTGGTGTGACAGTAAGCAGCGTGTCGATCCTTCGGTCAAAACCCACACATTTTTCAGCCTTAGTGCACAAGGATAGAACATTTGCCTGTCTTCTCTGCCCGAAGGATGAAACCCATGGTTTAGTAGTTTGTGTCAGTAACATATAACCAAGCTACCAAAAACCCTCTGGAGCAGTGAACACGCAAGATTTTCTAAGTTCATAAATGAGACGTAGAAAGTATAATTTCGTCGGACTCGATACTCCCGAATGCCATCTCACCATCAATGAAAACCGGTGTTGCCAAGCAGAACCCCTGCCGTTCTTTATTGCGCCAGCGTAACGTCCCGTCAACATACCCATAAGTTAATCCTTCCAGCACACAAGCTGATAGGCTTACCATGAAAATGAGGAGGCTGAGTGCATGTCACCCAGGAATATAACTCCTTTGGGTTAGGTACCAACCTCTGAACCCAGGCCCATGGCGCGGTTGCGCCTGGCAGGGCTGATGACACTCACGCTTAATCAAAAGGGACTTCCGTCCCTTTGCTGACGGTTTCTTCTTCATGGCTTTTTTTCTACCGAACTTATGGTTTGGCGCCACTAGAGGATCAGAGACATTCGCAAAGCTTGGGTTAGTTTCCACACTCGATCGTCGTCTCTTTCTCAGGGTCTGTTCGAGACCATCTTGAGACCATGCATTCGATACTCCTCCCCCTCCTCTCGCTCCTCAGCTTCGTCGTGTACGTTCAATGCGAAAGCGAAACCTACTTCATTCTCCCCGCAACCTACGACGACGCGGACAAAGACGAGAATAACCCTCGATATAAAATTGGCGACAACATCAAAGTCAGATGGATAACCGACTATGACAAGACGTCGGTGAGGGTTGTTCAAAATTTTCCCAATGATACATCATGGTCGTACAGGTTCGAAAGTAGGTGCCGTCTCATGTCCTGCTTCCCAGACCTCGCTCACCTGAGACTTTTCAGCCAATGTCACGGATAAGACAAGCTCTTGGACGGCAGCTTTCGACGATGACAACACTTTTGCAAAGGATGCATATGGCGGTGACGACTGCATATTCTGGTTTGAGATATATAGGCCCGGCGAGAATAGCAATGAGGACACTCCTCTCGTCATGTCCCGGAACTTCAACGTTAGTGTGTCGGACTCAGACACCAGTAAATCTACCAGCTCATCGACATCTCGTCCCACGTCATCTGATCCTTCAGCAAGCTCCGACTCAGACTCCAACTCGGATTCAGGCTCGGGAATCTCCGCAGGGGCTGGTGCAGGTATTGCTGCCGGAGCAATCGTCGGTGGATTACTGATCGGCGGCCTTGGTTTCTTGGCCTGGAGGCATTTCCGAAAGAATAAGGGCCCTGGATATCAACCGCCTGCTCAGCAGCAGTCAGACTTTTCCACTCCAACCACATATCAGTTTGCGTATCAGTACCAAGCTCCGCAACAAAGCATTCCCGAAGTGAAACCTGAGTTAGCCAGTGAGCCAAGGCCGATTCACGAAGTACCATGAAGTTATTTGAATCAGGGGCGGTGTTATCAAAGGATAAGAAAAACTCACACAGGTTGTTCCTTTTGCATATTCAATGAGCATATCCAAGCCTCACTAGGTTAGAGTTGTATATAGAAGCAAAAACAAATCATTGAATTTTTTGAAAGGTCTTTTGCAGTGAGAATTGGATGTTTGTTACTGTTTGTCAGTCTCTGAAATGAGCCCAGGGTGTGCGGTTAATAGTTGAGTTTATCAGTATTATTGTTGAAACGAACTGGGTAGAAAGTAGTCCTGCAGCGGATGTATCCTCCATTTTGGCAAGGCCTATAACATGTGAACGATGGAACTCAGGACAAATCAAAATTCAATAGATAGCCATCCTTATTATCTCAGTATATCATACACGTATTAAGTTTGAGCTAGATACAATACGAACTGCACCATAACAGCCGTTGGTTTTCATTCGAGCTAAAGGATATTAGTTTCTCCTACACAAATCTCATACATGAACCAACTATATTGTTCGATGAGTACCACTGTCTCCTTCTCATCTTCAACAGGCTTTTCTCTACTCAGAATGTTAGCAGAGAATAACCCAGGCTTGAAGCAAGATCTCTTATATTCTCATCAATAGGACTAGCAGGCCGGAGATCCTCTAAGAATCTTGAAGTATTCAAGCATAGTATCAAGCCGTCTTCCTGTGACTGGAAAACTCCACACATAGTGCAACACAGAACCTCATCTTACGATCTCAAAACAAGGGTCACCCAGTAGGAGAAAATTACGATAAAACGCAACATCCCCAGGGTTTTTAGATTTGCCCTCTTTGAAATTCATCAAGACAACTTCTGATCCAATAACTCTCGGATCTACACCTCGATCCCCTATAAGCGCTTTGTGATTCTCGTCTTGTCAATGTGGGTGGAGCTAAAACAAAGAATTTGAGGATACGCTCGACGCCAAGTCTTAACATATCAGCACGTTATCTTTGTGGAATGAATATCGCGCTCTTGGTCGGCAAGTCTAGGCATGATCTAGCCTAGATCTCAACTTACATCATGCTGCCCGACATGTTCGCTGGTAATCATGAACAATACTAGGAAGGCGAATCTGAAAAATGGCATATATCTCTTTCCCGTCCTAGAAACTCAACAACCCAAATACAAGCAAGTGGGTAAGGCAGTACTTTCTTAATGTTCAAGGACCAGCAAAGATGAGCGACTCAGCAAGATGCATCTACCTGTTAGGTCATTTATTTCTCTCCCAGACATCAACTTTTTTCATCACAATCATCTTTCCAACACCGTATCCTTAACAACTACCTATACTATGAAGCCGCAAAACATCATTTTCGGCCACCTGCTGCTGCAGTCGGTACATGCTGTTGCCCTGCCCAATCGCGAACTCACAGCACTTGCGAGCCGTACCACAAACAAGTTGGACATCGACTGGGCTAAATGCAATTTGGACTTTGGCGACGAGACCTTGAACAAAAATCAAGTCGCATACGACTGTGCCAGACTTGAAGTACCCCTCGACTACACCAACAAGAGCAGCCCAAAAACTCTTGCGCTGGACTTGATCAAGGCCAAGGCTACCCGGAAGCCGTTCAAGGGCAGTGTTTTGTTCAACCCTGGTGGGCCAGGAATCTCTGGAGTTGAGTATATTGTTCGGAAAGGTTCTGAGTACGTCGAGATTCTTGGTGGGCACTACGACATCATCGGCTTCGATCCACGGTTAGTCATGATCTTGATAGCTTGGATATACAGCTGACCCAGAACTAGCGGTGCGGGTCGAACTCTGCGTCCATCTTGTATCAGCTTCAGTAAATGGGTTGATAAACGGGCTAATGAACAATTTGATGAACGGATCGCTACATGGGAACACGTCAACAGTACCCTTTGGCAGTTTATAGGTGAGCAAGCCGAAGACTGTTACAAAGCTCACGCGGATGTTGGGAGTTTCTATGGTACACCATTCGTCGTCAGGGACATGATCAGCATCGTCGACGCCTTAGGTCAAGGTGACAAAATCAACTTTTGGGGAGTTTCATACGGCACTATATTGGGCCAGGTCCTGGCTAGCATGTTCCCTGAGCGTATTGGACGCATGATGATAGACTCCAGTCTCCTCGCCGACGACTACCTAGATACCGCCGGCTACAGAAGCATTCTAGACGCCGAGAAAGCATGGCTTCATTTCATTGATGAGTGCATTGCAGCCGGACCTGAGTTCTGCTCCCTGGCCGCCAACGGAGCCACTGCAGAGAGTCTTCTCAAGGCTGTTGACAAGCAACTTCAGCTGGCCATCGATCTTAGCGGCACCGGTGGATCGAAGGGTATTCCAGGTGGTAACTTTACATTCAGCATGTTCGTATTGAACAGTCTGTATCACCCTTCCCGATTTCCTGTCTTGGACGCGAGAATCAATGGAATTCTGCAAGGCAACGAAATTGCTATTCGTTTACCTGTCGAGCCAGGCTTCCCAAGCACTTGGAGCCTGGTTGCTGAGTTGGCCCGCCGAATGGTTTTCTGTGGTGACTCTTCTTTCCGCGCCGAGACTCCTGGGGATCTCTTCTCCCTTTACCAAGCCCATCTTACTGCAGGCCCTTTTGCCTCCACTATGGTAGTCACAGATCTCAATTGCGCTCGATGGAAGTTCCAGGCGGCGGAGCAAGTCAATCTCAAGAGCCTTCGGAATCTCAAGACAGCGAACCCCGTTCTTATCATCAACGGTGCCTATGACCCCGTTACTCCCGCAAGCCATGCCTGGGAGATCTCTGCTCGCTTGCAAGGGAGCCGAGTGGTTATTCACGAGGGTATCGGCGTAAGTACTCTTCGTGTCTACTTTTATTGGTCATCATGCTAACTATCCTTTTCAGCACGGTTTCACGAGCCACCCTTCTGAGTGCGTTAATGATATTGTGGCCAAGTACTTCAACGAGGGAGCGTTGCCCAAGATCAACACCACCTGCAAGCCAGACATGCCTGCTTTTGAGTACGCCAAGTCCAAGGCGGAAAAGAAAGCGAAAGAGGCAGTAGGAGCAGACTCGGGCTTCAGTAAATACATGGGGTGAGGAACAACGTCTAAGGGACCATGAATAGGTGTTGCGATACCTATACTGTTACATTTCGAGTTTTCGACATAATTGTCTGAAAGCACGACCAGTAGTATTAAGTTAGAACAGGCGTTACTTACATAAGATTAGCTTTCATCACAGATGGTTTCACCGAGGCACTGTTATGCAATTGAGCATAAGTTATATTCCTTCCATCTCTAACCCCAGAGGTTTGAGTTACAGCTTCGTGATGCCATTTTCACACCTAACACTGCTTATGCTAAGAACAATAAAAATCAAAAAAAAAAAAAAAATCAATGCCACTTACAAGTTGATCATGAACGACTTTTAGTATTTTACTCCCGAGTCTAATCCAGCCTGCACGTAGGGGTTTATTTCCCTTGTGTTACCGCGTGAAACTATTTAGACTAAGCTCCGGCTTCAAGCTAGCCTACCTGAGTTACTCGACGAAAACAGCATAAACCGTACACGAACTAACTGGATTAACTATTGTCACTACCATCAAATCAATTCTGAAATAGACCAAGATCTATGGACGAGTTGTCAATAGCTCAAATCTAGTATTCGACGGTCGAAACTACAGGGTAACTAAGCCACGTGAGGCCGGGTCTAGATCAACATCGCCGACTTCTAGAATAAATAAACTTTACAAAAATTCCAATAAAATGGAGTCCAAACCCACCCGCTCAACCACGCCATGGATCAAAAGAGCAGTCAAATCCGCGACTTTGCAAAATAATGCCGATAACCGTGGCTGACTGCCCGAAACACCCTGGTCTTATCTCAGATTGCACCATTGGCTTTGGTAATGGCGTTGATACGAGTTTCTAGACCCAATATCAGGTCGACCGTTGCTCGTTAAAAAGCTTCTCCTCAAATTAAACTCACTATAACTATCTCAACTTCTAGAACGGAGGCGCCAAGATGAGCGGCGACATTCTTGCTGGAGCCAAGTCGGATCCGTCAACGGGCGTGTACAATCACGAGACGCCATCTCGCAACGACAATGGTGATCTCGTGACAGCCACCGAGGAGAAAAGTCTCCAGCGCGGTCTTCACGAGAGACATCTTTCTATGCTGGGTATCGCGGGCGCCATTGGAACGGGTCTCTTTCTCGGTCTGGGTCAGTCTGTGCAAACTGGTGGTCCTTTGGGCGCTCTGCTAGGTTATGCCACTGTCGGTCTCGTCGTGTGCGCGGTTCAATTCGCCTTGGGAGAAGTCGCTGCGTTGTTACCGGTAACAGGAGCTTTTGTGCGACACGCTGAGTTCCTTGTTGATCCTGCTTGGGGTTTCGCTATCGGATGGAATCTCGTCTATGGAAACATCCTCTCTATTCCCTCGGAAATCACAGCCATCTGCGTCTTGTTCGAGTTCTGGACCGACATCAACCCGTCGCTATGGATCGTCATCTTCATCGTTCTGACCACTATCGTCGGTCTCTGCTTCGTTCGCGTGTTTGGTGAGGTGGAGTTCTGGTTCGCTCTTCTCAAGATTCTCCTGGTCGTCTTCCTCATCATCCTGGGCTTGGTCATCAACTTGGGCGGTGTTCCGGGCACGGAGCGAATTGGCTTCAGATACTGGAAGAATCCAGGCCCTTTTGTCGAGTACATTGCGACTGGAAACTGGGGCAAATTCCTCGGATACTGGTCCGTCATGACGAGCGCTGTCTTCTCCTTTGCTGGTGTTGAGTCCATCGCTATGGCTGCTGCTGAGACCAGGAACCCAGCTCGTGCGATTCCCAGGGCCTGCAAGAACGTTTTTATCCGAATTATTGTCTTTTATATCCTGGCAATTCTCATCGTCGGTATGCTGGTCAGGAGTGATGATGAGCGACTCAACGACCAGTCTGGAGCCGCAGGTCAGAGCCCCTTCGTCATCGCAGCATCTGCAGCCGGTATTCCCGCCATTCCCTCCGTCGTCAACGCTGTTGTGATTACCTCTGCGTGGTCAGCCTCGAATCAGAGTCTTCTCGCTGGCACTCGTGTGTTGTACGGTCTAGCCCTCAAGGGACAGGCGCCTAAGATCTTCCTCAGGACGACTTCGTGGGGCACACCCTATGTCTGCGTTCTTCTCTTCACCTGCTTCATGTTCCTCAGCTTCATGAGCCTGTCAAATGGGGCTATGACTGTCTTTTGGTGGTTGGTCGACCTGACTGCGGCTGGAGTTCTGGTCTCTTGGTCGTCGATCCTGTTCAACCACATCCGACTGCGACTTGCGATGAAGAAGCAGGGCATCCCAATCGAGAGGCTGCCTTGGCATAACTCTTGGACTTGTAAGTGTTCCATGCGACAAGCTATGACATTCCTGCTGACATTGGTGATACAGTTTACTCATCCTGCGTGGGACTGTTCATGTCCCTGCTTATCCTGCTCACGGGCGGATTCAGGGTATTCACGAAGGGGAACTGGGATCCCGTCGGATTTGTGTCATCGTATTTGTGAGTACTGTATGAGACTGGAGCGAGAGACATATACTAACAACGTCGCAGAGATATCCCTCTCGTAATCGCAGCGTACTTGATTTGGAAGTTTGTCAAGAAGACAAAGGTTGTGTCGTTATCAGAGATACCCCTTCAAGATGCATTTAGAAAGTCGGAAGAAGACCACGAGGTCGTGAGTGCATAGGTCTATGGTCATACGAAGACCCGGTGCAATGATGTAGATAATTGAAGATAGAAGTACAGATTTGTTGGCGTCATATGTTGGCCATTTCTAGGATACTAGGTCCCAGTCTCTCAAGACGCACGTCGCGTTGTCGCTTTGATCTGCCTGGCACTCACAACGTACCCCCTTCGTCATCATCAGTTCTTTAATCCAACCCACATCATTAATGACCCAGGTATAGTTATGCGAATCTCTACATACATATTTATCTGAGCTGTGGCCTTGTGGGTGCGTGGCTGAACACAATGGCATCGCGACTATGAGGAAGCAGGGCAATACGCCGTAGTCGTTCGTGCAACATCAACATCTACTCATCGCGACCATGCTCCAGTGGAACTTGATTATTATATCTGTTTACCAAGGGAGTAATATCACCACAATTCTTCCTTCCTTCTTTCGTCAACGCCTTGACACCCGTGAAGTTCTGTGTTCAGCTCAACACCATTCTTAGGGGATGAGCAAAAACGTCTTCCCAGCAGACTAGATGAACTACATTACAAGAGAATGGACCATCAAGACCATTTTATCTACGTATACTCGCAGTCTTGTTAGCCTCTTGTGGTTATTAAAGCATATATCCGGAATGTTGCTTGCGCTCAGGGTGGGAGTCTCAGTCGCTTTGTTCAAGTCAGTCACTGACGACCGGTGACACTCGAGCTGCTCTCTCTTCAACTTCGAGCCATTTATTTGGTCAGTGATTCATTTATTTCTTAAAAAGCTCTATATCATACACACTACCATGGGTCCTGTTCGTAAACCGGTGAGCTCATCACTATATAAGCTGGCTATGGTCTGTTTTGGAAGAGCTGCCGCGGGATAAGTTAACATTCTTACACAAATCTTGACCACTGTCACAAGATGCTTGATAGTAAGTACTTTACTATTCAGACTTCTTCGTCCTTTCAACTATGTATTCTTCTTGTTAAGCAAGCCGGTATGCTTCTGTTGAAGAGTGACTTAATCGTCGTTTCGGTAAGTTGGCCAACTTGCGTACACACTTAGTACGTATCAAGCATCAAAGTTAATAGAATCAGTTCTCTTTTTCCTCTATTATTCATCATTGTATAGCAAGTACCTAGAACTAGAGTGCATCTTCCTTGCTCATTGAACCCCTGAGTCGAGCCGGTGAAGTAGAACTTCGCATGTGTCACCCGCATCGACAACGTTCTCATTTGCACAGGTAGCATTCATTAACCAGCTCGAACATTTGCAACATTTGGTTCAAGGGGAAAACGGTCGTTCGTGGACTCAATCTTGTTGGGGAAATAGTCACGGCACTTGTCTACTCCAGTTGCAGAGACATCTGGAAAGCATCTCTTGGAAGCATACTTCCATTTCCCATGCGACGTTACCTCAATGCAAACACTAAAGACTACATACAATCACTTCTACAACAATAGTATCTCTAATGATAGATTGACTTGTAGTTGAGCCAACCTTTGAGCAACCACTAATCCACCAGCTGATTCCATATGCTGAAGACCTGTCACCAACACACTTACCAACATTTAGCAGTCTTAGCCAACCTTCTCTAACCTCATGATGATAAAACACAAGGCTTCAAAAGATCCTTCACTTCTGTTTCAGTTCGAATAAGAGTTCAACGGCTCAAGTCAAAACCCTCAGCCGCTGTCAATATGACTTACCGAAGGGTTACAACGCGCAACTCCTTCACATTAAACTCCAGCATTACGACCATCTCGAACCATCCCCTTACAACCTTCCTATCTCTGGAGCTTATTGAATGAAGCACGTAGCTATCTACTCGACTGAAACACGGATAAGATGACCCGACGCTATGTAACCGGTGCCTTGCTACCGTCGTATCAAGGTCATATGTCCAACTTTAATCAGACCCTTATGCACAATGCCATTTCAGCTCTTGCAAATCGCCAACAATAGCAGCATAGCCCCAAAAGTCAAGCTGATGCTATGATGACGATCCCAGGCAAGAAGCTGCGATGCTTGACTCGCGAGCACTGAAACGTGACACCTCCCCTGGTGCAAACCCTCTATTCAACAGAGTTTCGGTCCGTAAACAAGAGGAAGTCTACCACAGTACATTGGCCTGGCTTACTAACAAGCTCGCGGCGTCTGTGCGATGAAGCCGCACCAGGGCCGAGAACAGATCCATGGTCCACTCACGTCAACATGGTCCCAGAGTCATGAGTCGTAGTCTATGCAAGCAAATGATGATGCTCGCCCGTTGGGGGCAATAACAAGTTTCAGATCCATACCTCGGCCGCCTTGACGTTATCTTGCAGCTAAACGGGAGCCACGGCATACGGAAGATGGACAAGCACTGTAATTAGCCTTTGGATTGACAGCAGGTCCGTGAGCAATTGTGATGTTCGGCGCCATCCGGTGGGAGTCTGTGGCCACTGGAACCACTGGATCTACGATTACAACTCGGACCGAGTTATTGAGTAAAGTCAAAGTTGATGACTACGATTCTAGATATTTACTCTATGTAAGCAGTCTATCTATTACTCTGTGGTTCAACTATAATGCATGTGGTATGCTTGTTATCAAAACATAAGATCCCAATCTCGTGAGTTTCCGGGCCCTGACGATGAATAACTAAACGAAGCTACTTACCAAGTTCGGTGATTCTAAGAGTGATCTCTCATCAGGGGGTTGGTACTGGTTCAGTCAGTCAATAGACTCAATACGCAGTAGAGTTGATTAGCGATAGTCACAATTAGCACTGCAAATCACAACAGAGACGATCCATCACCAACCTCAAACTAACAAAGAAACCAACTGCTAAGTTCAGCCCTGGCGTGATACTGTCCGACCCAAACTCGTGCAGGCCACGCTTCACCAACATTCCAATGCCTCGTTTCTCACCGAACCCATCTCCTCTGCCCCGTCCTTCGTCTCCGTCGGACCACGGGCCTCTAGCCTTTCGCTCTAGCTGTGCCGCACACCCACTCGCCGAACCATGATCGACAACTGGTAACCTTCTTAGTCCATCCGCGTAAACGCACCACTCGCTGCGCCAAGATGGTTTAATTGAATCAGAGTTTCCCTTACGAGATTAGACTCAGAGTTTGTCCCGTAAGCGAAAGGCGAACCTCGTGGCTTTGAGTTTTTTTGGCCCCCCGGAAACAAACAAGACAAAAAGACACCATCTCGGGAATGCGATGTGATATTGCATGCGACTTTTGACAAATGCGCATCTTGTTATTTTTGACATGTAGAGGAATGCCACCAAGTGGTCCGTCCTTTTTCTTTTGACAGCGTTTCCAAAACATTACCGTACCGTGCACAAGCATTCCTCGCTTGATATTTTGCTTTCGGAGAAATTACCAGATGCCACGAGACCGGGGGCCTTGGTTTCAATGGGTACTATAGACGAAACATGGGGCCTGAGACATTCCTCAGTTTGATTAGACAAGTTTAATCTCCAGCGGTGAGGCCAAGAGACTATCGATTCTACGGCCTTGTTTCTGTTCTAAGGTGAGGACCGTGGGTGAGCTGCGGTCGGTAATCAGAGACACTGCAGAAAAGAAAACGGCCCAATGTCGTTCCATCCTCATGCTTGTCTCACTATCCTTGGCCTTCTTCTTGTTACAGTTTAAAGATGTATCTCTGACCAGTCACTTAGGACGGGATCAGCATTGGCACAAAAGCCTGCTTGGAACCAACCTCTAGATAGACAAATGTGCCGTGCCGTGTTGTTGAGTCCGAGTCTGATGATCCATCACCTCTTTTCACATTCATGTTTCCCTGAATAGCTTCTCATCACCACCTTCACCATGAGAGTGTGAGTGCGAGTGTGAGCAGTCACCAACCATGTAAGATTGTACTGTAACCTCGACCGCCCAGAATCCATCGCCCCAATAATCGTCTTGGACTCATCACGCTACCCTCCTTCAAGCCCGCCTCACCTTTTCCCTCATCCTGGGACCATGATTCGTCTTCTAGAGTCTCCACCCATCCATTCCACCCATGCTTCAAACGCAATGCCGTTCGCCCTAACTAAACAACCCCTGCTTATTGGCCGCCACGTTTTCGCCTTGTTTTTCTCTTTTTTTCTTTTTTTCACAAGCGTTGGTCGTCTGTAACGCCCGCCCCACGATACACAAGGATCCATCTTGCGCCCAATCTTGTGGTCGAGACTGGGGGGCTAAAGTGATAATCTGCATCAGTAGCAGTAGCCTTTCTTGATTGCTTTTGCTGCTTTAGCTCTCGTGCAGGTCATGCAGGTCGAGACGGGAACACCGTAGTATGCTGTGGTAGACCGGGACTAGTTAGTTGTAGCTGGACTCGATCTTGATGTATCATTTGGGGTTATCAACATGACACTACTGAGCCATCATGATGGTACAGTCTCACACTATCTCTCTCGAGTCCAAGTAGTTAGTTCACATATCAATGATGGTAGCAAGTTGAAGTGAGTAGTGAGTGAGGTATCTCAAGTCGTCTTTGATTCATTGAATGATCGGCAGATGCATCTTTTTCCGTGCGATGTGCCGTCTTCCCTCCGTAAAACGTATTGTTGCGCAATGCTTTGTGCGCAATGTGGCTATCGAGCCATATCCTCTTTCGCTCTAATCTTGACAAGTCCATATGAACCATTGCCATGTTCTTCTCTCTTCTTTTCCTTCCGCTGTGGAAACAAAGAGTTCCTCTCCATCTTGATCCGTCATGATATTGGTAGTAAAAAAGCAAAAAGAGGTATCTCTCAAGTGCAAGCCTTAGCCATTCTTCCGCTTCTATCCAAAAAGACAGGCGCCTTGCGAAGAGTCAACAAAAAACGAGGAGTAAAACAAAATGTTCGTGTCCACCCAGTTTGGTCTGTATCCAGAGGGGAAGTAAAGGACTCCAATGGCAGGCCAGTCTTTCGCCGGTAGAAAAAAAACAAAAAGGCATAGTGGACAACACCGTCTCCTAGTATCTCATCTCTGCTAAACAGAAAACAGAAGTGCCTCCCGTAAAATATCGATGCGCCAAACATCATGCTTCTACAACAGATATCTTGCCCCATCCTCATAATATTTGAAAATACAAAACTCCTCGCTTTTTGAATAGGTATTTTGTAAAGTAAAAAGAAAAAGACATATTTTGACAAAGAAAATGTGGTGAAATCCGAAACGTGGAAAATGTTGCTCCAAAAAAGGGGAATACAAGGCCGAAAAGAAACAATCCCGGACTGTCATTCAATGGGTCGTAAAAGTATTTTTGGTAGGCGTATCCTTGCACGGGTTTTGTTTTGGGTTCCAGTATGTGGTGAGTGTGTTCCCCTGGGTGTGGATAGGTTGTCCGAGGGTCGAATATTAAAATGTTGAGTAATATCCAAGGTAATAGAAGAATCAAACAGTGTCCTAAGCTCCTGGGGTATATGGGGCCTCGGTGGTATCTCATCCAGGTGGGTCGTGGTAGTAATAATAGCGGCCGTTAAGTCGAAAGCAAAGACAAGCAAGCATGTCTCATGCTCTAGTAACAGCCTTGAAACGTAGGCATGAAGGGGACCTGTTGATGAAAGGGTACATGGTGCTGAAGCATCGGCACCTGTTGAACGTATTTTACCATATCCCAGATGGGGAAGTAGGATTTGGGTTGACAGGGAGGAGCCTGAATGGGAACTTGAGCCTGAACCTGAGCCTGTACTGGTACAGGAACCTGTTGGCAAAGCATGGGCTGAGGGGGAACGGCCACTGGCACTTGGGGAATGGGGACAGGCCCAGAGTACTTCTGGGGCACGAATTCCTGGCTGTGGTAGATGAGTTGATGTTCCTTGGGCTCCTCAGGGTCGAAAGTATGGGGAGCAAACTCGGGGGGAGTCTGCGGCATCTGGCGTTCCTGGTCAAACTCGTCGTCCAGGTCGTCAATAGTAGAGTCGCTTGAAGAGAGCGAACCCTCATCGTCCGAGGAGGCAGGGGATAGAGGTGAGTCGTAATCGTAATCGTCGATAATGGCATCCTCGGAAGAAACGTATTCAGTGATGTGGTTGGGAGAGGCCGGAGGTGTCGGTAGTGTGGACATGGGCGGCACGGTAAACATAGAGCAGGCCATGATCCTGGTTCGGAGCTCAGGAAGAGTAATCCGCTGCTCAGGGATAGGTTCGAAGATACGTCCAAGAATGTCGTTCAGTTCATCCGACAAAGGGAGGATAGTCTTCAAGAAGTCCTTGGATCCGGCATAGGCACGGTAAGTAGAGTCCTGGAAGGAGGCTTGTTTCCATGGGTTGCGTCCACAGGTGAGGTTGACGAGGATAACTCCAAGGCTCCAGACATCATTGGGTGCACACATGTAGTAGGGCTTCCTTGCAGAGGGGTCCAGGCATTCTGAAGAAGGGGAAAAAGAAAATATGTTAGTTGTCTGTCCACGGGAATCATATCATAGCGCAAAGGGGAAGAGAAGGGGGGAAGAAATATGTACCTGGACTCATGTAAAAGGTAGAACCGCATCCGTAGTCCTCGGATCGATCATCAGAAGTAGCGAGGCCAAAGTCAGCCAGCTTGACAGTGTCTCCGTGGTCTGTAACCAAGATGTTCTCCGGCTTGAGGTCCCGATGGTAGATTCCAAGGTTGTGGCAGTGTTCAACGGCATCCAGGATTTGGAGAAAGATATTCCTTGAAAGTTCATCCTTACCAACATATTGACCGCGCTCAGTGATATTCAAGAAGAGATCACCCTCAGGGCAGTACTCGAGAATAACATAGATGCAGTCGGGATCATTCACAATCTTAAGCATCTGGACCACATTGGAGTGCTCCGATGCCTTCCAGTGAAGACGGATCTCGCGTTGTTGGTAGGCAAATTGCCTGGATTCCAAAGAGGTTCCATCTGGGTTGAACTTGCTCAAGCACTTGACAGCGTATTTACCTCCGGTCTTTAGGTCGACAGCCAGGTAAACGACGCCATAGGCGCCAGTTCCAAGGATATCAGTCAGCTGGAGAGTGCCTTCAAGCACCCGGCCTAGCCTGGCCTCCGGGGCGAGAGGAATGCATCGGGTCTGGAAGTGTCGAGGCGCCGCATAGGGCTGTTGAACTGTACACTTAGGATGATCGAATCCGGGAGAGGGCGGAGGGGTTTGGTAACCGAATATGGCATGTTGCTGCATGTTATCTGGTTGATATCTAACAAAATCCTAGAAACTGGGTATTGGGTTGACAAGAGATCCTAGGGCCGGGAGATATTATCCAAACGGGCAGGCAGACCAGACAGAGAGAAAATGAAAATAAAGAAAACACAAGTAGTATTTTCCAACGGCCAGCAAAGGATCCTGATCCAAAGTCCAAACGGGTCGTGTTAAAGCTCCTGCGGGTTGCGTAGTGAGATGAGTTGTGGTTGGTAGCTGTAAGAGGTCCCGACGGCCGAATCAACGGGTCGAGAAAGAGATTTCCAAAGAGTCGCAAGTTGTCGAGGTGAGAATTGTTAGGACCAACGAGGTTCGACACGAGGACCTAAAGGTCACGTCTGCAAGAGAGCAGGACGGGGTGGTGGAAGAAGGTGCCGGAAGGAGTGTCGTGAAAGTGGTGATAGAGGTTCCTCAAACTAGATCCATCCGAGTTTGGAGATGGGCAGAGGCAGTAGATAACTCTCTAGCACAGGCCAGGGACAAGGCGGACGAGACACACACCCAGACAAAAAGATACGTACTGGACTCAACTGTGACTGCACGCCTCGGGCTTAGGATTGCGTGGGCATGGAGCATAGCATCCACATCCACATCAATGAGACCCACCGCCTCATCAGACCCTTGTCCAGTTTGGAGAGATTAATGACATGGGGCCTTGTCTTGGTGCCGTTGTGCGTTAATGCTGTTCTCTGACTCTAGCACTGGCTCTGGCACTGGCTTCTGGCTCCGTCTATTCTTGTCGAGCGAGGCGTGGAGTCAAACAAGGGGGGCCGCCCAGGATGAGGCGTCTTGGGGCGTCGACTAGCTCGACAGGGATAGCGCCGCTGGTGACGCTGAGCAATATACGAAAAGGCAAGGATCTGTTAGGTCTCTGACACAGTCGAATAAAGTGGTTCTTTGTGTCACTGCCTCCAGCCCAGGCCTCCACGACACAGAACGTCCTCTCAGGTTTCTCCCAGGCCCCCCCTCTCTTGGGCTCTCAGCACTAACGCCATCCATCGGCCCACTGCTAGGCCACCGGTCCTCGTCCAGTTAGAAGGCTTCTTGGACTCGACGGTGGCAGATCTCTAGCAAACCTGGGCGGAGGTGTGCATGTCATGTTTGGATGCTCTCCTCTGTGCTTCCACCGTTACGCTGCGCTGTGCTGCACTTTGCTTTGCTCTGCTGTGTGTGCTGTGTGCACTGCTGACACCCCTTCCGTTCTGTGCTGTGCTGTGCCGTCTTGTGCTTCTTGCTTCGTGTCCTGTCTGTAACTTGACTGGCTATCTCCCCTGTTGCTCTATCATCCTCTCCACCCGTCGGGCGAATCGTCATAATCAACAGCCCCCGTGATGAATCACAGTTTACAGTGAGTGATCCATCACCTCGTTAGCCTTTGCCTCCTCCGTCCGTCTGCAATCTGTCCTGAGCTGTCCCGTACCGGCCGGCGCGGCGGGTGCGTCGGAGGCCGGCGTCAAACGAGACTTTCAACTGTAATGTTTTTGTCTTTGTGAGTGGCCACACACAGAGTTTGAGCGGAGGCAGTCCGGCCGTGTTTCCGTACACATGCTTTGCCGGACCACTGCCTCAGGAGAAACAACTGGAACGGACAGCAAACCTTGCTGCTGGAATCCTCGACGAACAAAACAGAAAATCGGCCGCGCAGCAAGCGATTGGCTCATGGCCAAAGTATAGTGTGGGCGTCTGTGGCGCTTGGCGACGTGTTTGCACAAAAGGAATGCATGAAGTCATGGAGACTCGCTGCAGCAGAGAGCCAACCTCTTGAGGCACCAAGGGGGGCTGAAATGTTGAACTGGCACCACTGTTGCAGATGCTGAATTGTGTCGATCCCCTCACTAATGTGTCGCTGCGTCCAGTGAGCTTCAGCGAATCTACGACGGGTCGGAAGCATGCATCTCTCTGAGAGGCTAGAGCGGCTAGGCGCTGCATAAGTTTATGCCAGCTCTGGTGATGCTATTTTGTCGAAATGTGCAGCGCCTAGCCCCGATAAGATCGACATTCTTGGTGAGGCATCTGAAAGTCAACCAACTTTCATTTCAAACCATCATCAAAGTTCCCTGCAAGTCTTGAGCTTTGATTGGTGCAAGCCGAAATGTATCAAATATCGAGATATCATGTCACGCTTATCACATTGACAAGGCTGACTGACATGGAGAGATTTGCTTATTCGTGTTGATCAAATGAAGCAACATCATGTTTCACCCATAAGCGATGGTGGTTGTAGGCGGCAACATAAGGATGAGGCTACAGATCAGACAAGTGCCTGTCAAAGACGACAGCGGGTTCCCCTTGTCTGACTCTGAAAGCGAGGCCTGCCATTCATCAGATATCCATTTATCTGTCTCTGCACGTATCCGTCTAACGGCATATCTCAGAAGGCCTCAACCCTGTTGGCAACTTGTTTGCAGCACAACCCGAACGGCTAACTGGTCGTAACAGCGGCGTAGACCCCGGATGGCATATTACTTGAAGCAGACGGGTGCAGAGTTGATGTGATTCTGATTGGGGACATGTTCCCTGTTGCACAACCTTTCCCGGGTGCATCAGTACCACCCAGTGGTCCCAGGAGTCACTCATCACATCTTAAAATCAGAGAGTCGTCGCGGTGAGATGCAGGCAAACAGACAGGGTATTGAAGATGTGTGTGTCTGTGCCCGCCCATGTAGGACTCAATCAGTCAAGAGACCCCTTGAACAGGCCATGACAGGCTCGGCGGGGACAGTGAGGCTGACGTTCAGAAACGGGTTGCAGAGGAGGCGTCCAATCAGAAGCTTTGGAAGGTCAAGGGAATGTGCCCGTTGTCGTTCTCCGCGATAATATCGCCCGTTGTATATGCCCGGGAGGTTGACGGTGTGAACATGAACAGGCAGGTAAGGTAATTAGGTGATATGTGTCGGGCTGGTTCCTGTCATCGGATGCGCACGGGTATCGTACAGTGCCTCGAGCATAGGATCTGAGCGTCGACGCTGTTGCACCTTGTCTTTTGATTGCTGCATGTCTCTCTCACGGTGAGATATTGATTGTTTGTTTCCAGCATCACTCTTTGTCCCAGCCACCAAAGCTGTCGCGTGATATTAACTCCCCTCGACTTGTCTCTTATGCATAGCCGAATTTTTGATGGAAGATCAGGTAAAGCAATCGTTGTCCTTTGATCTCGAAATGTCTCTCGACTACCCTATTCCATGATGATATGCCCCGTCAAGCAACCAAATTCCACCAAGGGTCCCTGGTATTCCACTCATTGAGCGACCAACGTCCCGCTTTCGAATGCTGTTCAGTGGTCCCTCTGGAGAATGGGGGTTCGAGACAGTGTCTCAAAGTTAACAGTTGTCAAGACGGGTCTCGATGGTGAACGGGCCTTCAAGACAAGAACAAGAGAAGCGGTCTGGCATTCAAGAGCGACCGTGATTACCGATTGACTATCGAAGATGCCCACTGCATGAGCGAGTCCCAAATCACGGGTTGCTCTAAACCTTTCGAGGTTTAGCATGGAGATCTCCAATCAACTCGGTCTTGCTTATTCCCCGTTGTTGCCCTGTGCTCATTCTCTACGCTCCCTCAAGAAGTACTGACCAACAAGAAATCATCGTAGAATACCGACGATCCACTTGACACAGAGTGAGGCCGCTGTTTAATCCCTACAGATGCATGCCTTTGCTTGGTCTTGAAGCCTTGACCCCCTGGATGCCATGCAAATTGAAACCCCCGCTGGTCCCATGCCTTCGCAGGGATCACCCTAGAATCGACCCATCTCTCGCCAGCGAGCACTGATTCCTCTGATGCCAATGTGGCCCTTGAAAGAACCGTTCTAATCTCCAATTTCTGGTCTGGGGCGTCGATCATACACTATCTACTGTAGCTGAGGCATGGCGCTTGCCTCAAACATTGCTTCAGGAGGGTCGAGCTCCATGTTCATGTTTGCAGCACGTTATGTTATGTTGGCCGATGGCCATGGCTATACCGGCCCATGCACTATTGCACATAGTCAACGACAAGTCTATATCGCTGCGAATCTAGTTTATGCATGGGCTGATTGTTCAAGCAGGCCCTGCTGACCGAAACCTGCTCGCTGTAACTTAACCATCGCTTCTCACCTTTCGGCAGTGCAAAAGCGGTTGATCCTGGTTCGATACCAGCTGCCCTTATGCATAGCCGATCCATTTCGAATTGGGACTTAACTTGGTAGCATCGACAGATTGCCGTTGGTTGCGAATAAGAGTAGCAAATCGGGATAATCCTCTGACTGTTCCAGGAAACGGCGCAGACGCAAGCTCGAGAAAAAGGTTCACCAAGAGCATATCGATCCAATAGGGAGATATCCTCGACACTGCCGTCCATGCACTCACTTAGAGAGCTGTGCGCAACCACGATGGCCCTTGAGTCATGACTGTGCGTCTGTTAAGACGTCAGCTAGTAGTGTGCCGTACAGCTGCAACAGCCGTCTGCACGGCACAAGACCCAAGCCTCAGTCCTGGATCGGGAGATGTAGAGAGAAACAAAAAGCATACACTTATTGACGAGCAGTTCAGTGCACACCATCAACTCCCGCCAGGGCCACTTCCCCGGAACCATGGCTGTGGGTTTGTGAAGAGGCAGAGAGAGCTAACTGGCGGTATCAGGATTATTCTCAACGATTATAGTGTTTCTAGCCCGATTCAGCGATGCCTGCGTTTCGGTTATAGACCCGTAGGAAAGATAGCCTATGGTTGTCGAGCTTGGACTTGTCTGGTCTGATAACGATTTGAAGATCGATGCTTCAGTACCGGTAGTCTTTACAGATGGGCTCACCGTCTCATTCTATCCTAATCACATGCAATATCAAAGTTCTTCAATACGATATCTCAAGACAGCTGCCTATCTCCTTGCACCTCTACACGTCTTGTAGACGCCATCATGAGGTCCTATTCATGCAACCGTCTTAAACGTCAAACAATATCGCTAGGCCAAGTCCGCCAGCACGTTTCGAGATGGGCTGATATTGAGCCTCCCGTCCGTAGATTCACCGCCAAACGTTGGATGTCTGCAAGGGCTGCTTACGTAGCGGGAGGGACGCAAGGGGAGGACAATGCGACGCGACGCACACGCATTTGAGACGCCGTCACGGGGACAAATGGAGCCACGGGTGGACAAGCCTTCGATGCCCTCGCAGATCTCGCTTGCTCGCTATCAATCTCATTTGGCGTTTTTGCCACTTTTCTCTAAGACCGATCAAGCCATGGCACATGGTTCCATTTACGCGAAAACCCAACAACGTTGTCGCCGTCGTCCAAAGTCTAATTTGCTGCGAGTTCGAGACCTCAACGGCGCAGTTCCTTGGCTTTGACTAGCCAGAACGAGGCCTTGCAGTGAGTGGTAGGGCGGGAGGACTAGAACGATTGGTGGTGTTGAACTCACGGGATGACACCCGCGGCGCTTGGGGAGGGCTTCCCTCTTGTTTGTTAGTGACTGTGACTGGGAACCATTCGCCATTGCGTAAAGCCATGCATGATTTGCATTGACGACTTGGACCGATGAAGATCGAGCTCGCCCAATTGAGTTGGTTGGAGGAACTTGGTGGGACGATCCAGACCAAACGTCACTTTGACTCTCGCTTGCACGTCAACCCACGGACTTCAAGCCTCCAGGATCTTGATCTCGATATCGTGCCATGGGAGGGGCCGTAGAAGGAAACTCTTGTCCGGGCACGAGGACGGCACAGATTCGGTCCTCTCCTGATCGGTGACCCGTGCCATGTGGAGAATCGAGATGCCGTCACGGAGCGGGCCCGGGGTAGGACACGGAGCACACGGTTACCCTGTATTCAGTTTGAATTGTTTGGAAACATGCTCTTGTAGGTATTGAAGCCCTGCCAACTGTTATCTGTACAATGAGTGTTGTGTAGTCCCACTATCACATCTCACAGGCATACTCTCGGCGTCAAACAATTATCGGTATTCACACGAAACATCATGGTCACCGCATTGACCGGATCTTCCGTCGCGTCGCAGCAATGACAGCAGAAGATCTCGACAATCTTCCACCAGTGTCATGATGAGCATCCGACCAAAGAAACTATCGATCTCTGACGAAACAGGTAGGGCGACAGACTCTGAGACAAGACCAAACCACCAATCCAAGACAGGCGCACATGGACATTCAGCATCACGCAAAGACTCAAAGAAGGTCCCCTTCAACTTCGAGATCAGCGAAACAAGAAGCTCCCTCACGCCGATCCTGACGACACAGCGTCCTCCCTTTCCATCGAATTCGCCACAGCCCGTCATCATGTCTTGCCCTGCGCTGCCTCACCGTCACCGTTTGGAGAGGGACCCAGTTCACTTCCCGCCCCCTGTCAAAGAGCGACGCCGTTCTCAATCCTCACCGTTGACTCCGCCCAAAGAGGATCCTGCCCAGGCCCCAACAAGTGAGGCTGAGGAAGGGAAAGGCACAGAAAATTGAAGCGGAGCACTGGGGATCCCTGACTGGAGCGTTTTGACCGTGCCGTTGATCGCGCAATTTCCGTTGCAGGATTTGTTACAGATGTGTATGAGCGTGACGATCCATAATAGTTATCCTTGACGATACAATACTGCATATCATTCAAGCAAATACGGTCAGCTCAGTGTGTCCAACACTTTCGAGGTTGATCATCGGCTAGCAAGGACTGCATTGTTGGGCTAAATTGATGCTAAGATCGCTGAAAGATAGGCCAGCGACGTCAAACGTGAAGTTTGTTTAGATTGAAGGGATTGATCATCCAAAGCCTCGCGCCTTGACCTTTGTTGCACGACAAAGACAATCATCGCCCATCAACGTCACGACGAATTCGCTTGTGGACAGCGAGATCTTGCTCCATATGCAGATTACTCGCCTTGTCCATCCTCATTTACGCGCCAACACCGTCAATCAGTACTTGTGCTACTTATCCCAACACCAACCTCATTGACGTCAATACACCCAACACAAGGACTCCCAGAGTAATACCATCTCAAGGTCCCCATGTCCAACCCCATATCACCACTTTCCTGACCAACCGCTCTGCTTCCCAAGCAAGCGACTTACACAAATCACAGCACAAAGCTGCCGTATCCGCTCCGAGACCAGCAAACATGTCACCTTGTATCACCAACTGCCAAGATGAGAGGCAATCAGATAGACCAACAGGCACCCGCCTCACACTTTCGTTATGCACATGTGCTGTTGAGCCTTGATTGCAGTGCCTATCACGTTACGCTCGCATCTCCGTCCTGTCCAACCTGGTGAGTGCCTACCAGGCTGTCAAACCAGCATAAAGTGGTCCAAGATACCAGGCATCACCAACCAAAGTTCTTTACTGGCAGCCTGAATACAGTGGACTTGTTGGCGTAGGCTGCCAGTCATCCGCCTTGTCAGACTCACATACGCCTGTACGTGCATGCTCACGCGTCTGCCTCGCCACTCCGTGCGTGCCTGAAGCCTCAACAGCTGAGATCCCTAATACCAGCCCAGCCAGGCGGATTCCTCCGTACGAGCCGGGCGTTTTTGTGACTCGGACTTAGCCCTTACATGTGAAGCAATATCTCGCATTCGTTCCAAGACACGATTTCGAAATCGGCGATCTTTTGTTAAACAATCTAAGCAAAGTGATGCCTTATTAACTAAATTATGACAAGACGTTGACATTTGTTTTGAACCCACGTCTAAACAAGACTCCAAAACTCCTACAGCTTCTAGCCTGCTTCTCAAAGTCTAGACCTCCCTACACTCGGCCTAATGCGAGACACAATAGACAAGGTGAGACATAGCAAGGCATGACATAAAAACGGCGGTGACACGTTCAGAGACACCGATCAAACCACCACATGTTTGAACCAGCCGAAATCCTCCCTTCCTTTGTCTAGCTAGCCATGTCTATTTTCTCGATCCACCATATTTTTGTCTCTAAACAGCGTCATGATTTTATGATTCTGATACAAAACACTCCATTCATCGACGTACATGCCCCGCCCGCGAGGTAAAGAAGGGATGGCGCAGTGCATCAGCCGGCTTAATCCTCTTGTCTGGGTTGAGTGTAAGACAATGCTCGAGAAGGTCAATGAAGTGGTTCAGATCCCTCGTCTCCGCATCGCTCATCCCTCCCGACGCAGCCATGAGTCTGGTCCGTAGGTCCCGAGTTGGCTTCACCATAGCCATAGTTCGGACGGCAGTCTGTAAGCGAAGTTTGTTAGTTACTCATTCCTAGCCAAAGGTTCTAAAATGGGAAATGAATGGAATCCATGTGAAGGCGGGTGTCAACAAGGGCTGAGCGCTTGGCCAAACTTTAGCAGCCGTTGGACTTGCATGCAAGGGATATGTAGGTCATCGTGGCTGATGCTGAGAGGGAGTCCGATCTACCGAGACAAAAGCCTGGCCGTGACATGCGGCCAGATCGTCAACCTCAAAAGGATCTTGAGGCGTCCTGTCACCTCATCTCATCTCAGCACATCCCTCCATCCCTGCCTGTCTTAAAACCCCGCAAGGGAGTATTAGATCCAACACCTCCAGTGCTTTGGTCTATCGACCGTTGTGTGGGTGATGTTGACTCATCGTGAAGTTTCCCCACATATCCCGAGCGCTTCCGCCTGCAAGGGAGCCAGGCGCTTACGCTCGCAGAGCCCCATGATGAGCAGCCCCCAACCATGATGGCAAAAATAGTATAGACATCGCGTGGGTAGACGGCCGCTGAAAGCGTGGCCATCTGGCGCTTGGAGGCAAGTGCAAGGAGTTGGGAATGGCAAAACAATAACAATAACAACAACGTGGAGGGAGTGAATGGAATCAAACATACCTTGCCGAGAACCTTGTCTCGTTCAATGCTGACGAACTGTCCCTTGTCATCGAAATGAGCGGCCGACAGTTGACCTCGTTTGAACAGCTTCGGTGTAAATCTTCCTCTGATCTCCATAATGGCCTTTAGCATCTGGTTGTTGCTGTCCCCGGCGAAGAGGATCTTGCCCGTGTACATTTCATACAGGGTACAGCCGATGGACCACATGTCGACGGCGTAGTCGTAAGGAATTCCCAAAATAATCTCTGGTGCTCGATAGAACCGACTGACGAGGTATGGTGTAATGTCCATATGTGCTGTCGCCGCATCGGTCTTGTCAATTGCCGTACCTAAATCACAGATCTTGAGTACGTTCCGACTCTCATTTACCTACTAAAGTTAGCACTCGTCTTGTCAGTATCGTTAAGGGGCTGCATACCAAGATATTGTCGGGCTTGAGATCAGCATGAATGATGCTGCACTTTCGCATATGCGCCAGAGCTACAAAGATCTGGTATGCGTATGCTCGCGTCGCTCCCAAGTTGATGCCCACATTGTTACCAAACTTGCGCAACACTTCTCGCAGGTTCATACTCAAGTTCTCAAACACCATGCACAGATGGCCCTTGTAGTCGAATGAGTGCTCAAACTTGATGATGTGCTTGCGACCCTCGGGGTCAGCCTCGTTAAGCTTCTCTAAGATTGCGATCTCGGTGTAGCCTCCTTTTCGGAGGGCGTCGTTGTTTCGCATCATCTTGATAGCAACGACCTGCTTCGTGGTTATGTCGACAGCGCGGGCCACGCCAGAGAACATACCACGTCCGAGTGCTGATTGAATTTGATACCGGCCGTTCAGGACTTCACCAATCCGAATCTTGTAGTAACCATCCTTATCGTCGCCTTCGAGAATACCTCCCTTAATGGCTGGAACATCGGGAGCTTTACCGTCACCTTCGATAGGTGCAACGGGCTCCACAGGCTTGGTCGCATACTTCTCCTCGTCAAAGTCTTCGGCAAACATATCGAAGTCATCGTCCTCGTCGTCGGCGCCAGTTTTCTCGGCAGGCTTCTCTTGAACTTCTTCCTGTGGCTGTTGTTCCGTTGCAATGGGATGCTGCTCACCATGAAGTACGACGTGTCCATATCGGAGTTCGTCTCGTCGCTCGTCCTCCTTCATGTCACCCGTAGGATCGTAGTCAGCTGCAGAAGGACCATCCTCATCATCTGTCTGAACCTTTCCATGAGTGTTCATCAGTTGCTTGTCATCAAGAAGATTGATTCCTCCTGGCGACAGTTCAACATGAGATCCGGGTGAACGAGGCGATGCGATATCTGTAGGCATGGTCAATAAAATCCTCCCACTACAAGATACTGACATACCTGATCGAGGGGTACGAGGGCTTGCAACCTCCGATTGCGTTCTCATGGGCGTATCAGGTGCAGTCGATGCTGGGGACGCAGCATGAACTTTGCTTGCAGCAGCACCTACGGCATGAAGTAGAAGAGGAGTCGCAGAACTGGACTTGGCCAGAATCTCCTCACGTCGCTTGCGGCGTCGCTCGATCTCAGCTTCTTCGTCAATAGGCTCAGGTTCCTCGTAATCGGGTTCAGGTTCAGGCTCTGGTTTCCGTTCGGGCTCCTTCTGAGCACCTGGTCGTCTGTTTCCACATTAGTACTCTGCTCTATAATCAGGGGTGCAATTGAACATACTGCCGAGACGTCTTGGAAGGGCCATGTCCATTGGTAAAGCCTTGATCAGGTTTAGCATCATGTCCCTGGGCGCGTGAAGCCTCTCCTACAGTCGTCCTCTTGGACTTTGAACCGTCATCCCGCGAGCTATCGTCGTACTTAAGCCCCCTTGGCGCATCGTCGCGGCGATCATAATGGCCTTCTTTCACAAAGCGATCAAACCTGCCCCTATCCGCGCGTCGTGATCTTTGGGGAGAGCGACTTCTGTTTCGAGGTCGCTTGTTGGAATACCGATCTCGGTCACCGTCGCGGTAGTATTCTCGGTCGCGGCTCCGGTCGCGGCCACCGTAGCTGAAGTTGGATGCGCGCGATGCAGGTCGATCTAGGTCATCGTAAGGGCCACGAGGCTTCCGGGAGTCGTCGCGTCGAGCATCATCGTAGTTGTGGCGAAAGCTTCTGGAGTCTTGATCGTGGGACCGGGAGTTGTAATAATCTCTATCTCTGTCTCTTTCATCGTGTGATCGCTTATAGCCACGGGGCGAAATACTTCGTCGTGAATTGTTGCTGTATCTAGAAGCCGTGTCGTGGTCCGGAGTCGAAAGTCTACTTTTTTGTCTGTCTTGACGGTCAACACTGCTTCCTCCAGTGTGCTGCAGTGAAGTTGCCTTCAAATCTTCAGCGCCATTCTCGATGATCTCGCCTTCATCCGAACTCGACGCCATATTGACGACGGTGCTTGTTGGATCCTTCAGGCCTTCAAGTAGAGTGAAGCAGAAACAGAGTCAGCGCTGGGATCTGGGAAGAGTAGAGTGCAATGGGAAAAGAGCCCAACCGGATCAGTAGTGACTCGTAAAGGCTCAATGCCGAGGGGAGAGGCTGGCGAGGGTGGTAATGAAGCAGAAGAGGGTAACTGGAGCGAAATCCAGATGGAAAAGAAAGGTGTGCGCGGATTGAAGAAGTTTGATCAGAGATAGGTGCTGTAAAGCCTAAACAGGTCGTGTGCTGCGAGATCAAAGGTTGTGATATCTCCAGACTTTTGACGTAACATGCATTCGAGTCTCTGATCTGAATGTTGGAGACCACAAAAAGTGGAGGACACTCCGATTAGTTCCCGGCTTAGGTAAGCCCCGGAAGACCCTTATCGTCTTATCGTGTTTATCCCCGCGGTCAAAGTGGACTCACCGCTGGGCGGGCTGCGCCAACGAGACGAAAGGTCTGGACCAAAGCGAATAAGCGGGAGGCAACTTTTCTCTCGCGACAATCTTTGTTTCTACAACCGCAACTCCATCTCCTTTTCTCTACACAACTCAAGTACTTTCTTTCATTCCACACGCATCAAAATGGGTGGCGCAAACCGAGAAGGTCCGTAGTTTCCTCCGACAAACTCTTCAAAGGACGAAAGAACTAACCCCTCCAAATCATAGGCGGCAAGGTCAAGCCCTTGAAGCAGGCCAAGAAGGCCCAGAAGGACCTCGACGACGATGACAAGGCCTTCCTCGAGAAGAAGCGCGCCGGTACGCACACCCCCAACTTCACGACCACACGATAAGAAACAGCTTGCTGACAATATCTCTGCGGTACAGACGAGAAGGCACGCAAGGAGTTGGCTTCCAAGGCCGGCGGCAAGGGTCCTCTCAACACCGGTGGCCAGGGCATCAAGAAGAGCGGAAAGAAATAAACGTCTCACTTCTTTGGCGACGAAGGAGCAAAGCTCGGCTTGGCCTGCGAGGGCTATGGAGGCTTTGGATGGCGTGAGCGCATCAGCCCAGCCTGCGTGTTTTTAGCGTTTTAGACATTGGCGCTCACTGATGATACGATATATCTGCGCGATGGCTAACGAGAAATGAATTCTATGCTGACCCAAATGCTGACCTGCAGTGCCTATCATGGCATGTGAATGTAGACTCTGCCGTAGTCATGACTGTAGATATGCCAGTGGACGTTGTTTTGATGGTCATCTCTCCACTGTATTAGCGACTCGCTTGTCGATTTCCACATGAGCCAACTCTCCCTAAACATCTTCCATCTCCATTAAAGAAACCCATCATAACTTGAATCGTAAAATAGGGTCCTCAGCTATAGTGGGCCTTCTACCAAGTTTCTAGAGGCGTTCTTCCATACCATTATATTAGCCTCGGGAGCACGTTGCGTGTCTTTTCATGTGCTCGTCCCAACAAAACCACCCTTGTCAACAACACAACAATAAACGGCTCCGTCTTGACCGGAGAAGTGGAACACGAGACGTATATAAGTCGAAGGCTCTGGCTCGAATAAAGAAAGAAATTGGCTGTTGATAACATTCAGATGCAAAACCAATAAATCTGGCCGCAATAGTTTAAAGCTTGAATAGCCTCACTCAATATGTCCGAATCTCAGCCCGACGGCGTCCGCAACCGCCGGCCCTCAGCCACGGAAAACCTTATCAATGCCGCTAAAAACATCGAATCAAAAGTTGAGCATTCTCTTCTTCTTCTCTGGGACGATCTTCCTGCCTGGCGTCGTGACAACGCCTTCATCCTCTCTGGCTATCGTCAGTCTCAAGGCTCCTACACGCATTCTTTCCGCTCCCTCTTCTATCTCCACAATGAGTCCGTCAACATCTGGACTCACCTCCTCGGCGCTATCGCCTTTCTTGCCAGTGCAGCCTATGTTGACCGAATTGTTCGGCCTCGTTATGCGAGCGCAAGTAGCGCTGATGTCGTTGTCTTTGCGTGCTTCTTTGGAGGCGCAGTGCTGTGTCTGGGAATGAGTGCTACATTCCATACTTTGTCGAATCACAGCGACACTGTCGCGAAATGGGGAAACAAGTTGGATTACACAGGCATCGTGGCTTTAATCGTTGGCAGCTATGTGCCTGTGCTGTATTACGGCTTCTTCTGTCTACCAAACCTGATGGCTTTATATCTCTGGGTGGTGAGTGATCATCATGGACTGATACCAAGACACCTCGCTAATTAAGCTAGATTTGTATCCTCGGTGTTGGCTGCGCACTTGTTTCATGGGTTGAGCGCTTCCGTACTCCCAAATGGCGTCCGTATCGTACAATGATGTTCATCGGTCTTGGCACCTCTGGCGTTGTTCCTGTCATCCATGGCGCTTTCATCTACGGCCTTCAGGGTCTCGAAGACAGGATGAGTCTCAGCTGGGTTGTCCTCCACGGCGTCATGTACATATTTGGTGCAGTTCTCTATGCAGTATGTTTACCCTGCTCTTTTCACGTCTAGTTGCTGACTCTGAATAGGCTCGCTGGCCCGAGAGAAGTGCACCTGGCACGTTTGACATCTGGGGAAGCTCACATCAGATCTTCCACATTTTTGTCATTCTCGCAGCCGTCACTCACTTTTACGGCATGGCCAAGGCATTCGACTATCACCACACCATCATGGGATCTCAATGTCTCATGGATTAATCGGCTTATTCGTCTGGTTCCGTTAAGCCGAGATCCATGACCCTCACCAAGCCGGAACCCATTGCTACTGCGGCCCAGCAGCCGTACTCTTCATTGGGATTCCACTCGGCTACTGTCACTCTCGTTAACGGCTCGTAAATGATGGCTCGAGTAGGATCCATGATTGCGCCTCCCTCTTCCTCATCGTCGCCGACGGCTGTATCGCCTTCCTTCTTTTTTGGCTTCTTCCCTTTCTTCACAGGAGGTTTGTGGGCTGAATGCTTGGTCAGGCTTCGCTCCAAAATGAAACCTGTTACTATTCTCGACACTCCGCGCGCCGCCGCAGGTGAGCCAGCCGGGAAGAGTTTTGCAGGGCGATGTTCATGATGGAAGACCCGGATGCGGTCTGTAGGCTCTCGTCTGGTGGTAAAAAGCTCGACCTGAGGGTTGATAGCCCAAAGAGAGCCGTCTAGAGAACCAACAAGGAGGTATGGGTGCGTCCGTCCGACGGCAAGACATGAGGGAAAGCTTTCTCCTGTGAAGACGCGACGCGCAACGGGGAACTGCGAATGATGCATGAAGCCAACATGTGTGTTAAGAACACCTGCGGATGGATACATGGAATAGAAGCCTAGCAGGTGATCGCTGTACCCAAGCAAGTTCGGCTGCGTTCCGACTGTAAGATTCTGGACTTCAGTCGACTCGAAGCTTGGAGCACGGAGGTCGAGCAACTTGACAGTACCGCCGACCGGGGTAGAGGCGATGAGATAGGGCATGGCTGGATAGCCCGAGACGAGATCGACAACGATATTGTGGTGGATAGGATGTCGAGAGAGGAGGCGATGGGGTCGGAGAGACCATATGGCAATAGAACCGTCGGAGTAGCCTACCACTAGCCGGTTGAAGTTGATCCATGTGAGGGCTGATGCCTTGACGTCTTCATCCGGGAAGCCGAATACAGCTACTGGTGTCTGGACCTTTTCTGAATGACTGTTAGCATGGCTTCATATTGATACCACGTCAAACTTACCGTAGCCCCCTTCTCCATCGTCACCAGCCTCAATCACGTAGACATTCCCATCATCGCAGAGGATCGCCAAAAAACCACATGCTGGACTCCACTTGACCCTCCGCGCTCGTCCATATTCGAGGCATATCGTCTTGCGCAGGGTTGGTGGTTGCGACGAAGGTCGCGCAAAGCCACTTTCTTGCCTCTCGCCGACAAACTCCCATAGTTGGACAACGCCATGCTTCTGAAAGTCGGGCTTCATCGACTCTTGCTCATAATCGTAAAGCTCTTGGTCAGAATGTGGAATAACACACAAGGCGAGAAGTTGCGGCGCGTTGGCGCTGTGTAGAGGTGCCCAGTCCATCCCAGTGATGATGCCGCCTGCGTCGAACATCCATCCCACGGGCGTGCTGGCACTCCCCGAAACAGGAAGGCCATCTTGGGAGAACGCGTATGCATCCCCAGGCTCGAATTTGACCTCTTGTTGTGACGTGGGCGGCCCAAGTAACACTGGCATTGGTTCTCTCTGGTAACGGTACAGCTGCGCTTCCTCTATCGACAATCGTATCCGCGCGTTGGATTCGGGCAGGCTTTCCCTGACGCGCTCGTACCAGTGCTCGGCGCTATATGCTTCCCTTTCGAAGAAGTTGGGTGACCACACTGCCCTGTCCTTCTGTCCCTCGTCGCCCTGACTTTTTGGAGGTAGCACTGTCCAGTCCATCCAACGATTTAGCATGCCCTGCACCAGCTTCACGCCATCCTCATGACGCCCATACCACGCCTCAACGAGTTGCTTGCCCTTGAAACCGCGATCGTACGGTCCCCAGTATGATCTCACAATGCGCCCATCGGCTACAGGCTCAAGGTCGAGATATCCTGTCAGACCCGCGGCACGTACGTTGAAAGGCCGAATGGGCTTTACCCGTTGGCGCGCAAATCTGTCTGGGACGCCGTCTGGCTCGCTTACGGGGCCTTCAGACTCGGGATCTTCATTTTCCTCCTGCGCCTGCTCCTGGTCGAGAGCGAGCTCTTCCTCTTCGGCGCTCTCTTCAGCAGCGGCCGTCTCGTCGAAGTTTTCATCTGCTTCTGCGTTCTTGGCGGCACGTCTGAGATTTTCTTCGTCGGAACTACCTTCGAAGTCGTACTTCTCAACTGTGTACCGCTTGGCGCGATTGGATTTTCGGGTTCTCATTGTGAAGGGATATGAGCGCTGGTTTGCATTGTGAAGTCGAAAGTTGAGGTGGGTTGGTACATGTTTAAGTGGGGCAACTCTTTACCGTCGGGTGGTGCACTGAAGCTCTAGAAAAATCTTCAGACAGGTATGTTATGTATTGTCACACTAAAGAAGACTTAATCTAAGCCAATATGAGAATTAAAAGAGATATCAAGGACTTATCCGAAGTTTGGAATAACATATTGTTCTTGTTTTTGTACCCAATCTTGGCCAACATGGAAATTGAATAAGATATTGAAGACTTGCCCCACGATTAGGATAATATTCTATCCGTATTCATACACCCGAGGCAAAGAACTCGTTGAATTGGATGAGAAAAGGCAGTCTCACTGATGTTATGAGTCGACTTAAGACCTTTTGACATCATGTCCTGGACAAGAAAACTCGATCTTGTTCTGGCTAATACAAGAAATGCAGCACCCCTGGAAGCCGTCTCTCATCTCATTTAGCCTTCTAAGCAGATTCCTATAAGGAGCGCCAGAGTCTGAAGGTGGAGAAGCAACCGTCCGGAAATCGGTTTACCCTCGGACAGTCTTGAAATCTTGGATCTGGTGCATTAGACCATTCACTGAGGAGCCGTTGCCGACCGTGTTGAGGCTCTGTTTGATGTTATCACCGTCTTGCATGAAGACTTCTCCAAGATGTCGGTAGTAGGATCGACAAGGCTTGTAAATGTTTTCATCGCTTCTGCCCTTGTGGAAAGCGCTATACATGTCGTGGTTAATGATCAGTATGATTTTCTGCAGGATGACTCTTCGGATCCCTTCAAATGAAGCTACATGGTATAGTCTCAGCAAGCTGATACAACATAGTATGGACTTGAAGATGTGAGACTCACCTGCGAGTTTGTAGATTACACTCCCTGGAACCAAAGACCCAACTCTGCCTTGGCATTTGGAAGCCGAACTGAGGTACGAATGAGGAGCCCCTAGGACAATACGCCTACTGAGAGCCCCAAAGGGTTTATCGGCTTTTACCTGATGGCAGATAAGCATGAGTTGCCAGAGGACAACCATATCATTCCCTTTATAGTCGTGGTTCATGAGCCAAAACTCAAACGAGAGCGAGATGGCATTGACAAGATTGTACTTGTCAACAACCTCGAACACTTTGACGAGGTCATTATAACTCGGGGAATGCTTCTTGGTGTGGCTTTGGTCCTGAAGGGCGAAGCATATGGACCTGAAGGCATCAAAATCGTCGTCGGGTAAAGGAATCTCGATCAGCTGCTTGCCCTCGGCCTGCCTGAGCATCTGTCCTTCCTTGAAGTTGCCTCCCAGCATGGCGGAAAAGATGGGCGATGCATTCTTCAGGATGAAGGAATGCACTTGGATTTTTTTGGTACCATCATCGAAGACAAAAACGACATCGCCATCTGGAGAAATCTCCTCGAAGACGTCTTGTTCTTGTTCGTCCTCTGATGTTGCGCTTGTTGCAGATGAAGAGTCTCGCCGCTGGCGCTTGCGAGGAGGACTGTCGGCCATGTTTGCGAAAAGGTTGACAGGTTGTGTGGCTGTTCTTAATTGGTGAAGTGATTTGTTAGAGGGTATGACTTGAGAAGAGAGAAATAAAAAGTTCACTTGAAGGGAAAAGAGCAAATAAATACAACGACTACATATACAGTAGGCTATGTATGCCCCCAGCCGAACAGCCAAGAACTCAGGTCTCAGTTTGTGATAGTACATTGCGTTGCATTGCAGTTTCGCAAAAAGCACTTCTTGCAGTCGTTGCTTGCCCATTTGTCGCGGTAACGTGCAGTCAAACGGAAGAGGTTGGCTGGCTGTGGCTTGCATTGAAATCCACACACCCGGTCGAAGGACCGAGAAGGTCACTCATCACTACCTGCTGAGGAAGGTGTCTTGCTTTTGTCGGCAAGGTGATTAGTATACCTAGATAAGAATTATCACAATATAGGACCACACTGAAACTTGTTCGATTTCCCTATATTTTAAGATTCTTGGGTAGTATGTCATAGAGGTACAATACTATCATCTAGTTTATCGTAGCATGTTCTAATACTCTCATTGTTAGATGACAAATTGCGTCGTTCATGTCCAGGTTACGTGTAAGTTTAGTTGAAAGTAGGATGAGAGTGTGATAAAATTGGTGACTTCTTCTACAACCTAGATCAGGACTTAAGTAGCATGGGGCTCATTGTCTACCTAAAGCTCAACGACAAATGTTCCGACTTAAGCCTGGTTTTCTGTGACGTCTTCCTGTACTTGGTGCTCGGTACATACACCATTTCCTCCATTGTCGAAGCAAGCAAGACAAAGCCCTTCGACCTCTTTCTTGAGAAACCTCGAGATCTCCCCATGAATGATGGCTGTAGTGTCAATACACGTAACGCAGTAACATCTGTTCGTTTCCACCCATTGGTCGATTGATGACACGAGGGGAGGGATTAGTGCCAGGGCCACGTCGAGATCCATGTAAGAGATGAGTGGAAAAGACTTGTCCAGCTCATACTGTATGTACTTGAAATACGACAGAGCTTTCGTTGGACCACTCGAACATCGGCAATGAAAAATGATGTCGGGCAGTGTGGCGTATAGGAACTTCATTGAAGCGCCTATGGCGTTGTGTCGTGCTTCTTGAAGCTTCGCTAGGTACATTGTGTTAGTGCGGCACTTTCCAGCAGCAACATAAACGGACAATGGCATACTTGTGAGTTTGTAGATAACACCGCTTGAAGCAAATGCTTCGCTTGTGTCTTCCAAGCTGGATGCAAAATTGCTGAATAGCAAGTTGGCAGAGAGAATCAGTTGACGAGTAACGGATTTGAAGGCAAATGAACTCTGGGCTCGGACGCAAAACAGAGCCATGAACCAGAGGTCTTGAAGCTGCATTTTTGTATCAAGTTGCTCGCCGACCCAGAAATCAACGGAGAGTTGCATAGCCTTCTTCATGTCGTACTTTTCGATGATGACCCAGACCTTGAGAAGCATTTCAGGGCCGGGTTTCCACAGTTTTGTGTCAGCCTGGCAATGCAGAGCTTCACAAATCCAGCCGAAAGCCTCAGCATCGTCTTCAGGTAGTGCGATTTCGGCGGGCGCACCATCTGCCTTTGCCTTCGCCTTTGCGAGTGTTTGTCCCTCCTTGAAGTTGGGGCCAAGCATGGCAGCAAAAACAGGCGAAGCACTTTTCAAGATGGCTGAAACGACACGAACCCTGGTCTCACCCTGTACGATGAAAGTAACATTGCCATGAGGTGCAAATTTCTCGAAATCATGGGCATTAGCCGAGGGTGGTGTTTGCTTCTCTTTGCCGTCCTTTTTGCGCTTGGGTGGCGGCGATTCAGCCATGATGGATGGTACGGAACTGTAATGTTGAAAAAGAAATGAGGAGGTACTAAGAAGAGAAGAGATATCGGACGAAGGCAAGAAGTAGGAACGCGCTTGCGAGCTTGTGTGGTGCAGGCTTGATTCGTTTGTTTGCCGCAGATGCAAACACCTGCCTGACAGTGGCGGGCATCCCGCTACCCGGAGACCAAGCCCGTCATTTCGCAGTTAGATGGCAAAGCTCAAGATGAGAAATCTATTGAAAGAAGAGTAAACATGTCTCCCATGTTATGCTGATCTTTTGTAATACTCTACTGATTTTGGTAAAAGACCTCTTGCCTTCGTTTCATGTTAACTGCAGCCGCGACAAGACGAGGATACATTCTAATTTGATTGCAGTGATTGGATTCTACCTATTATAAAAAAGACGGGCTTGTTGAGATTCCTTCTGACAAGAGCAAGAAGTAAAAATGAACCCGAGTTTGTGTAAAACGTTTGCGAAGGTGTGCCGGAGTAGTCCATTCGTATTGACAACGCCACGAGAAGCGTGTCACTGACCAGGGGACCAGTGACCTATCGGATATGATATAGAATTGGAAGAGATGTTAAAGTGTCTGAAGGAGTCCAGGAGGCCTTTGCTGGGGATGCAAACTGACCCCCTTTCTAGCCCCCGGGATAGCAAAAGAGAGTGATCAAATCACCACACCAAGCTCAAACAAAATCATTACTTTCGTTATGCAAAAGTGAGTCCTAGCCCTTCCAGAAATTGTCCAAGTCACGAGGAAAAATAGTATCTGCACTTCTGCTTTTGTTGTACTTCCTTTGAAGGCCTTATCGAGTGCAGACATGGGTAGACTCCGGATGAATGGGGTTACACCCGTTCTTAAATTAATGAAAGTTGAACTTACAAGGCCTATAAAGCCTCAAAGACTGAGGCCGAGGGAATCTTGGCGGGGGATATCGCGGAGTCTGACACTGAGTGACGGCCACAGAAGTATCTCGGAATTGAGGTGGCCCAAGGATCATCAAGGCTTTGACACTTTACCAAACGACGAAGAAAGAACAAACACGCAAGTAGACTGATCTTACTTTGGAGTTCTTTTGGCAGTATCAGCTTCTTTGAGGTCGTGCTTTGTTAAGTCAAATTTGTTGATCCTGACCCAAACTATATTGTATTTAGCAAGCTACGAGTCTCTTGTCTACCTAAGTCTCAAGATCCCAAGAACACTCAAAGAGGGAGGCATGCCCATGGTTGTAGCAACTTCGCTTTAGCATAAACTCGACCAAATTGGATGAGGCCCGTTCAGTTGAGAGCACAGGCGTAAGATCCCCTTCATCGAAAGGACTGTTGGATACAGGAAACTTGCTCAGGCTGCAGCCTTTTGTTTTTACTAAGGATTACACTTATAAAAAAGCAGATGTAAGTCACTTGCAAAGAGTCCAAGCAGTGCCGGATTGGTTCGTCGTGATAGACAAACCTCGTGTTCACGCATGCTTGGGCTGCGAACACCACCTTGTGACTACGAGAGAACAATACAGTCCTGACGCAGGCCATTGTACAAGATATAAAGATCGAACTAAGTCCACAAAAATATTGTATCAAGTGCCCGTAGCAACGAAGAGAACCGTAGCTAAATATTATATTCACGAAAATTTTTGGCACTGGCAGCAGCTGGCAGCCATACCAGTGCCACGGCATTCAGTAACCTGGTACTTTTGCCCTAATGCCACATTTCTTCCATCTCTAAATATTTCCTTCTTTCTCATCTTTCCTTCTTCCTCACACTGATTCTTTCACAAACCATCTCTCAATCAATCATTGCACATCACTATACTACCCGCAACAACACACGAAACTATGGCGACTACAACCGGTGAAGCAACCGGCCCTGCCGAGAACGAAGAAAGTATGTATTCAAGAGTAGCTGAAAAAGTGATTCATGGAGACTGACTCGTTATTGCAGTTGAAGTCCAACCTTGGAAGGTTGTCGAGGATGGTGATATCATCCTCATCGTCGGGGACGACGAGACAAAGATTCAAGTCTCCTCGGGCTTCCTCAAGCACATTTCCCCCGTTTTCAAAGCAATGCTAAACTCAAACATGAGCGAAGGTCAAGCTCTCCGCGACAGGACCGGCAACGAGCCAGTCGAGATCAAGTTGCCGTCTGATATTCCCAGCGCTGTTCTTCACGCCCTCCGGGCGCAATATGGGACTGACCCGGGATCCCAAAACATCTCCCCACGAACTATTCGAGACGTCGCCATGTTTGTCGACAAATATGATATGGTCGTGCGTTTCAAGCCCATCGGAATGCTCTGGCTTGAGATGCCTCCTACCACCATGGACCCCCCAGACCGTCAGGCAGGCTGGGACTTGCTGGCGGCTGCGTACTGGCTGGACCTCAGCAAGCCATTCTACATCATGAGTCAATATTTCATCCGAACCAACGTCCCGCTGCTCCAATACGCCCTGGAGTTTCCGGATGAAAATCTTGGGCTGCGACTGGCTTGTAAGTCCTCTTGCAGACATTTCTTTTCTAGTGTTGGTACTAATGAAACGTGAACAGTGGCCATTGAGCAAATCCGTCTTGCGAACGCCTACAGACACGAAGAAGTTGGTGTATGCCTCGATTGTTTTACCAAGGCCGAAGCAAGCTTCGTTGAGAAGCTGCCCGGGTGCCGGTACTCAGGCCGGCACCTGTGGTAAGGTGTTGGATAGGAAAGGCCGAACAAAACCATGAATGCGAAGTATGAGGCAATAGAGAAGAGTTTAGGCTTTCCAGTTGTATAGTACCTTAAAGAGAAGAAACGTTCTTAAGTATACATTGTGTACAATCTTCGATGTCAAAGTGACCGACGGAATCAAGCTATCAACGAGATCTTCTTCCCATGCCTCCTGATTTCTCACTATCGTCTCAATTATCCCCTGAACACTTATGACTAACTAGCTAGATGAGCCGCGATGAGGAGTTGAAGGTCCTGAAACAGACAAGGGAGGCGCCATTCGGAGTGCGGTTGGGGCGATAAGACGGTTTGCCCCCTAACCAGAACTGGGATCGATATCGCAATGGCTCTCGAGCAAGGCATTGGCACATGATCGTTGCATAGCCTCCCTATCTGATATAGTGGTTCTTTAGAAAAGGGCAGTTTGGAACCATATCCAGAGGGTTGTCCGTGTTGTCCGTTGCCTTGAAGATGCAGTGAAGACAAAGCCCACCTACGGGACGGGGCGTCTGCTCAGATTCTGCCCGGTAGAAGAGTAGGATTGCCACTGTTATTGAGGGTCAGTCTCATACCTTGGCCTTGGTTGTGTAGGAAAGACTTACTGCCGAGCTGGAGGCCGAGAGTTACATCAGGTGTTTCGTTGGCGTATCTGAAGATCTCGTCGAAGTTCATCTGCGCGGTAAGGAGCCAGCTCATACGATGAAAACCCTCATGAAGACGAAGCCAGTAAGCTGCCGTCATCATCTGCCAAAGATGCTCGGCGCCGGTCCGGCCAACTGACATCCAAGCCGCTCCCGCCAGAGCAAATCGTGGGGCCATGTCATACTTGTCTGCTAGAAACGCTAACTCCTGGATATCCCTTGGGCTGAGTCGTAACATCTCTGGGTCGGCGCCATACAGAGTCTTGAGAGCATGTAGCATAGCTCGTCCGCTGTCTGCGGGTAGTTTGATGTCTACCGGCTCGCCCTGACTCTCGCGTAACCGAGTTCCTTCATCAAAGCTAGAGTTAAGCATGGCGTCAAACACGGGCGATGACGTGCACAAAAGGTGGGAAGAGATGCGAATTCGAAGTTTCTCTAGGCCCACAACAAGAATGACATTTCCGTTTGGAATGATATCGACGGGACCTTCGATGTCTGAAGAGGGAAGATCAGTACTTTACTGCGGATTCTGAACAAGCCTGGTACTCACCTGAGTCCGAGAAAGGGTTCTTCTCGCCGTTTGCACTCATCGTCGTCTGTATAAGTACGATGCTATCAGCCTTTGCTCGCACGGCGTTTAAGAGAAATGGTAGTATAAGTTCGTATATCAGGAGCAAAAGAGGAAAGTTGGGATGAAAGAAAACAGGGGATAGTGAAGAAGATGGTACCCCTTTCCATACGTACCAGTGCCAGATGGTGCTGATTTGTACAAATAGCACTTGATGTTTGTTTAATGAGCTTTATCAACTGTAATTACTTGATTGTAGTTACTTGTTTATTGTTTACTCATATTTGTGACTACAATAGGGCCCAGCCTGTTTGAACAAATGCAACCCCCCTGGAAGTGTCACTGCCAGGTGCGTGCAGCTATGAATCACCTTCAGGCTCTGCACCCCACCCCGAAACTCGTGGAAGATCTTCGATATCTGGACTTTCTACTTGGTCTGACTCAGGTGGGTGAGATTCTTTTCCTCCTCCATCTTTCTCTCTTTCCTCTTCACATCAACAACAAAACGCGCCTGCGCATCAGCCTTCGAGATGAGCGCTCCATCGACTCCTGCCGCAGACAACGGCAACAAGAACTCTTGTATGCACCTTGTCTCTATCAATTGTAGAGAATCTTGCTAACTAGCCAACCACTAAGCAGCAGACATCGCTCAAGTCGGTAGAAACGGTGATGCGATTCTCGTGGTCGGCTCGAACAGAGAAAAGATCCAAGTATCTTCGAGCTTTCTCATGTTTATTTCGCCAGTCTTTCTAGCAATGCTTGAAGCTCCGATGAGAGAGGGCGAGGCCCTTCGAAACAAGGCGGATGATTCTCCTGTCGAAATCATACTCAGTGACGACAATCCACGAGCTATGAGACTAGCATTACGAGTTCTTTACGGTTCAGATGCTGGTACCAACGGGCTACCTTCAGAAGAGGTCAAAAACATTGCCATACTCGCCGACAAGCATGCCATGGTTGGGCGATTCAAGTTTGCCGGGTCCTATTGGATCCGCTTCCTTCTCGACAAGAATCCATCACCCGAAATATGCTGGAATCTTCTGGTCGCGGCGTATATGCTCAGACTTGACAATCACTTCTTTTCTGTGAGCCAGGTGATGATCAATCCCAGGGGCAGTCTCTTGAAGTTTGCAGCTGAGCTGCCTCAGCGAGATCTCGGTATGCGCCTAGGCAGTAAGTTGAGCCCCTATGTGTCTATTTCCCTATACGGTAAAAATCATAAACTGACGAAGTACAAGTGGCTGTCGAGGAACTACGCGCCGCTCATACCCACCGACACAAAGTTGTGAGGATGGGACTCTGCCTAGACTGCTTCCTGAACGCAACCGAATCTTTTACCAAAAAACGAGATGCATGCAAGTTCCTAGAGCGACACTTGGAGAACTTGCCATAGAGTCATGGGAGACTCTATCGAGACGAAGGCAGTTGGTATTGAATAATTTCGGCCATGAATTGTTGGAGGGGGGTCTCCAAGTATAATCCGCCGCTGAAGCTGAAATTGGGAGGGAAGCTCAAGATATGAAAGATGAACGAAGGAGAGGCTTCAAGACCTCGGTGGCTGATGACGGGGGTGGAAGTCTTCTGTATCATGTAGCCTCCCCAGCAACAACACATGCCTAGAACCACAAAACAGCACCGTGCTTATTCTCTATGAAGTCGCGCATAGATCGTAATTTGAGCCCGGGTGCTGTAGGTAGGTAGGGTAGTTGCAACACCCAAAAGCCAAAATAGAGTCTCAACCACTACATCAAGTTGGCACCACCATCTATTCTTGTGTGTTGCCGAGAGAATTCTACGGGGCCCGGCAAATACTCGACATGTTTGCTCGACTTTGAGTAAGAGAACGATGAAATTATATAACAATCTAGGCATTTTAGTCCAATCTTAGCCTCCATACTAAAAGTATCCTCTATCAGTATAGCAATTAACCCTCAATTTAGGTGAACGTCTCGATTATTTGTCGGACCATTTGAGCCCTTACCAACACCACCATTCGCAACTACAGCGACAAGGGATGCCGCTCCGGATACAAGCAATCCTGCAACCTGTATAGAGAATGGCTCGCAGACCAATCTGTTGATATGTCAAAACAACCCAGACAGATTCCCAGATGAATTTGGCTATTGTTCCATCGAGAACGTTCAACGGCACACCTGCGTTCATAAATCGCCACTGGATGTCGGGTCATATCAGACACGAAGCATTGATTGGAAGGGAGACTCTCTTACAGCAGATCTTGAGTTCGAGGATTTTGTGTTTTGTTCCAGAAGCATATTCGATGAGGGACTCTGACGTCTCAGTGACCAGGCGGGCGCTGAAGTCGAAGAAGTCGGTCGACGAGTGCATCCAATACGCTGCCATCATTAGATGCCAACATTCGCCGGGAGTGGTCGGGATTGAGTATCGGAACCAGTACGCAGCCGCATACTCAAAGGACTCGATCATCTCGTACTTGGCAGCGAGAAGAATAACTGCGTAAATCTCTTTGGGGAGAAGATTGTGGGTCGTGGAACTGGGAGCGTAGAGGATATCGAAGGCAATTCGGAATGCAACATCGTCGTCGTCGGGAAGCTCAAGTACGTAGGGAGTATCCTGCCTGGACGCTCCAGATCCGACGATGTTTCTGCTCGCGAGAAGGTCCATGAGGACAGGTGATGCCTTACAGAGAAGATGCCTTGTGAGCTGAGTCTTAGTTCGACCTCTCCCGACCAAGACGATTAGGTCTCCGTCTGGGATGATCTCATGGACATGATCTGAAAATGGATCAGTTCTGTACAGAGGCAATCTACGAAGAGCCATACCGCTTGCCTGAGCCTCCATGGTTGCCTCAGAGCTATCTCTAGTAGCATTGGCGTCACCAAGCTGACCTTCGGCCATTGTCGCTTCAGCCGTCTCTGTGGACACATCCATCTCCGCTGATGCCTGCCTAGAGGCCTCAGTGACGTTCCCGTCACTCGTGACGATATGCGGCGGATGCCCAGCTATAGCGGATAGGGCTTGTCCCTCGCCGTTTCTAGATGAAATTGAGACGAAAGAATGCGGGATGCGAGTTATAAGACGAACGTCCTGTAAAAATGAAGCAGAAAACGAAGTGTTGCGAAAAACAAATTTTGAAACCGCCTAGGACAAGAGAAGTCTGGAGGAAATGGAGGGGGTGTAGTTACCACGTCGCAGGGACAGACATACCTCGAAGCTGCAGCAACCTCCGCAGTTGGAAGGGTATGGAAGAACATGTTCCCATGTGTCAATGTACTAGTTCACGATACCCTCGGGAGGTAGCCCAGGTGCCTCTTGGATCTTATCGAACTGCATCTTCAGTACCCGACTGCACAACGAGGCACGAAGAAAACAAGATAAACGAAGAACAACTGTGTTGATTTGAAGCTCACTTGTTTCTTCACCACTGTAAGCAATAAGGCACATCGCAATTATCTAGACCTCCAGCAAGTGCCAAGCACGCGGTGATAAATCCCGCCCTAGTTCACGAAGGCTCTAACTAACTATGCTATCTATTTGTGAACTTCATCGTTCTTTCAGGGTTAATTCATGGTAGGAACTTACGTCAGATGCCTAGTAGAGGTTGCGTGAAAAGCTACCTCACCTACCTACCTTATCAATGGTACTTACGATGCCTGCATCCCTCGACACGGGAAGTAAACCCAACCTTTGCCCGCTTGAAACAATAAAGACAAAGACCCCGCAGTTTGGAATTATGAATGAGCCTGCGAACACGGTGTTCTTCAATTGCCACTGCCTGTCGTTAGCCTTCGCTTCCTGAATCTGTTGAACTCAACTTACAGCACAGCCGCAGACCGAGCACTCTATCAAGCATGCCCTCGACATAACCCAGATGGGAGACCTGCATATGTATCAATGTTAGACCACGTATAGCACGCGAGTGGAGAGTTGGGAGCGTCCGCGTTACCCTGACCGGAGAAAGGGTCATCGGCGACAGAGCACATCTTCAGTAAAACCTTAGCCTTTCTTTAGGATCACTTTAGTCAGACTTAAAACAGACGTATGGATCATACCATACAGATGTTGAAGACTTGAACCCTTGGCTGCTCAACCTTTTGACGAGACTCGATGAGATTTGAGGATAAGTGAGGTCGACCCGTATGAGCAGGTTCAAGCGATGAGTTTGACACTGTCTGGTAAAGTTAAAGTGATATCCACGATAGATACACTTGTATGGTTCGAAACGCCGGTACGTGATGGGAGTCCAGGTAGTCTATGATTAACACTTGATGGTCTTGACGGTCCGTCAGACCTCGAACCTATTTGTCGCACTTTCACTTACACCTGGCCTCTACATTGCAGTGACGCGCGAGGAACAAGCTAGCACTTGCTTGGTTTTCTAGAATAGGAAGGACAGGTCCTCAAGAGTAGACATACCCGAGTATAGAATAAGAGTAAAGAGGCACGAGCGTGGAACGAGATTGCGAAAGTATTAACGGCGAGGACAGTGAGACCTCGTTGGGAATTTACCCGTAAAAGCCTCTGGCCTTGAACAACAGGGTCACTGGACACCTCAACGCGAAGGTTTGTTACTAAAAGCTCTCGCACATTCAATTGCCAGGAATTTTGGTTAGTCCATTCTACCTCCACAACATCAACTCCAATCCATATGCTAAAGCATGAGAGAAAACGGCTAGCGGGTAGTCTTTGGCTCCACGGTCTATGTGATTTGATGACGGTCCGCTAGAGGTATAATAGAACGAACAATTACTCATTGCGCAATGCTGGTAAAGAAGCACGAGATGCTTTCCATGATGTAGTCTGGCGGTATGAGAATTAACAGAAGTTGAGATAATGGTGATGGCGAAGAGTCGACGTTGCGCGAGCTGCTATCCGATGATTATCCGCCCAGGCCGTGATTCGCGCAACCTCGCAGTTTCAACTTGAACAAAGAACAAGCATAACTCACAAACTACGAGATCATGAGTGAACCCCAAAGAACAGGGAGCCAAGGGCACTCTAGAAACAAGTCTATCACAAAGAGTAAGTCCCCAAAATGACCTTTATCGCTCGTTGTTGCCGCTACATGTTTGAGGCACGTCATGCTCACAGATGAACGCCGTTAACACCCGAGCTCTAATCGGCGCATTACGACTAACAGCATCTCAGCTCGACCCAGGTCTTCTACTAAAGGACCCCTCGATATTGACGAGTGAGCCTTTACTTCAAGATCCCAGGACCAGCACGTGTTAACTCGCTGACCATAGTGACCCGCTACTAACACCTCAACAACCCGCTCCTCAGCTCACAGCGCCTACACATCGCCCCAGGGTCAAATCACCACACCCACGGTCATCCACAGGAACACCCGTCTCACAACTTGGCGAAGCAAAGCCAAAAGAATTTTCGTTCCTCCTACGCCCAGAGATTTATCATCCCCTCACTCCCCTCAACGTTCCTGTGGCATTCCGCGATCCACAAAAGCAGCCTGACCCTGAAGCTCCCATCGAGGAGCTCCTTGCGAATGGCCATTTCAGAGCAGCTGCTATCGCTGCCGTCCAAGAGCTTACAGGCTCTGGTGCCAGTGGAGGTATCAACCCTACTGACTCCAAGCGGATATTCGAGCTACTTTACACCCGACTGGCATGTCTTACTCTGATTGATGCGACGCCCTTGGCTGCCCAGGAGGTAAAGGCCTTGGAAGATCTGAACGATATCAGGAAGTATGTAGACGAGACGACTGGAGAGCATCTGGTGCCATGGGAGCTCCGAGTTCTCAACGTGCGTCTACAGTCACTTGGCTTTGGCGATTACCGTCGAGCTGTCATGAGCTACCACGACCTCGCCCGCGAAGCCCGCGAACGCATCAGCAAAGCAGCAGCCCATCACGACAACTCAGCAAGAGAGCTTTGGAAGGCCCGTCTGCACGACCTCGGCATTCAAGTCGCAGGAGCCCTTATCGAGCTTGAGGATCTTACGGGTGCCGCAAGTCATCTGAGTACCCTGCGTGATCGCGGCGACGGCAAGATGGCACTCACGAAGGCATTGTTGTGGCTTCACCTGGGTGATGCAGATAGTGCGAGAGCTTGTGCGCGCCAGGCTGCTGCTAGCGATGAGAATGCGGAGAAGCTCATCACAGCACTTTGCGATATGGCGGACGCCGAGTACGAATCTGCACTGGAGACTTGGACAGAGCTCAAGGAAAGCATGGAGGACGAGATGGTTGGTGTCAACACTGCAGTATGCTTGTTATATCTAGGCAGGATACAAGAGGTACGTTCATTCATCAAATAATCGACAACATGCTGACCTCTTTAGGGACGAGCAATCTTGGAAGGACTTGTAGATTCAGGACTGTCGTCGCATACACTATTGTTCAACATATCGACTATGTACGAGCTGTGTACCGAGAGGCATCGGAACCTGAAGCTTAAGCTCACAGAGCGGGTTGCTGGTATGGAAGCGTCACCTGCGGGCTGGGAAAAGACAAACAGCGACTTTAAGCTGTAATGTTACTTGAATGATACCAGTTAACTCAATCTAACCTGCCTATCTTGGCTGGCCGTATCTATGATAATAGCCAAGAGTACGAAAGTGGCATTGCGGCGAGATTTACAGGTATCCTCCCGCCCGCTTCATTTTTCGCATCGCTCAACGATATAAACACGGTCAACATCTGCCCGATGAACCAGGAAAATCCAGTGTCTCTATATCCAAGCCAGTTTAAATGCCACCTCACTGTAGTCCTGCGCCGAGAAGCTTAGGCCACTGCATCGCTGTCGATAAAAACATTGCCTGCATCGACAAACGCAGGCCAATCCCTCACTCTTCTTGTAGAACTTGTCTGCGCATTGCGCGAAGGGACTTTCCAAGCCTCATCCTCAGGTGAGCTGAACGAGGGGTAGTTATGAGATGCCTGAACTACCACACAAAGGGTGCTGTTCATCTGGACAGTCAAGCTAGTTGGACACTTGCTGCAAGAACAGACATATTTTTTATAAGGCTCGTTCTTCCACCGGTGCAAAAAGAGTCGTTCATTTAGACCGTCGACTGTAATCACCCATGTAGGGTCCTTGTGATTGCAATGTATTTCGGTCCCTAAGAGCATCATGTGTGCACAGACCTGAATATTGCTTGATAGTTGTGGAGTACGTTTTTCTTCAAGAGAAGCTTTGGGGACCAGGATCCATGTCTCGTTAAGAAAAAACTGATTGTCGTCGATTGTAGGCCTTGCTGAGTATTTTCGAAGCGGGTATATCTTTGATTTCGAAATTTCCGCGTGCCTCTCGTAAGGGCGCAGGAGCGGCTCCAGAGCATGGTCGTAGCCTAGGCGTTTGTACTTTAAGGCAAGCTGTACATGATGGGGTTGGAGGTTGTATCCATATAGTAGTAGTCTCATCCCATTGATTAGATGTCCCTTGCAGTATGACGAGGGAATATCCAGTGGATCAACTAAATGGAGACGACAGCATGTTCTACACGCCCAATAATCTGGAAGTACATATGCGAGTCCACGCCAGAATTTAAGTTTCTCTTCAACAGACATTTCTCCTAGCTCAGAGTCCCAATCTCTCTTGGATATGGATCGCAAGCACCTAGAAGTCTGCGAGAGGAAAAACACGTCGTGGAGGTCCAGGTGGTCCATGATGAGCAATACGATCTCCACTGGAACATCGAGCATAGGCCGAGAGTTTGAATTGGTCGACATTGTGAGTGTCATCTGTTCGTATGAGATATAAAGCGTGCTTGAGGTTGAAGAAATGAGTTCAGAAGACGAGAAGAAATTGTGAGGGAGAATGGGTAATTGCTGTGGCGGAGGGCCACGTCGGCATTATAAACGACACATCTGATAAAGTTTGGAAGTATACAAACAAGCATGGCAATCAAGTCTTGGAAGCCCTAAGTTAAATTTGACATGCAGTCAATAAGTAAACAGTTTCGTGCATCAAAATCTCAAGCTTTGATGTACATACGACACTTAAACTCTAGTCAAGCCGAGAACATGCAATTGTAACATTCAACATGTGAAGACGCAACTATCATAGATATCAATACGAAAGTCTGATGAGACTGGTGCTCTAAGACAGCCTTCTTCGGCTCATGAGCCCCTTGGGTATGAAAAGATGACTTTCTGAATTTGATTTCCTTCTCCAACCCTCAACGCCCGGAGCTACCCCACATTCCGGGGGGATGCCGTTGCGAACCTCGGCACAAATATGTCGATCTTGCCGATCCTCAAGGCATGGACCTACTGTAAGAGCTCGAACTTCCCAGGTCATTCAATCTTTTATTTATTCAATCATACATCTGAGTGATAATAAACTATTAATACAACTGTAATTCATCATGTCAGACCGTGTCAGTCAAATCACAGGCCATCTTAACTACCCAAGGGGCCTACTCGCCGGTCAAGTAGCCATCATTACTGGCAGTGGCCAAGGTATCGGCGCAGAAGCAGCCAGACTATTCGCAAAAGAGGGTGCAAAGGTCATTGTCGCAGACATCGACGCCGGTGAGAAAATTCATCTCACATTGCATTGGCCTTTAACTCTAACCTTAACAGAGAAGTGCAATGCTGTCGCTGAAAGCATCAAAAAGGACGGCGGCCAGGCCATTGCCGTGCCTGGTGATATCCTCAAGTCTGACTACATCGAGACTCTGATCAAAAGCGCTGCAGATTTTGGAGATGGCAAGATCAACATCATTGTCAATAACGCGGGCTACACCTGGGATGGCGTCATCCACAAAATGACAGACAAGCAGTGGGACACCATCCTCGCTCTGCACTGCACAGCACCCTTCACTCTCGTCCGCGCTGCGGCCCCTTACTTCCGCGTGCGTGACGGTGCGCCTCGCTGCATCGTTAATATCTCGTCCACATCTGGCGTGCACGGTAACGCGGGACAGCTTAACTATGCGTTGGCCAAGGCTGGTGTTACAGGCTTCACCAAGACAATTGCAAAGGAGTGGGGTCCGTCATTTGGCGTGAGGGCGAATACTGTTGCGTTTGGACATATACTTACGCGATTGACCGCCGCAAAGGAAGATGGCGCGTTTGTAGCGGGACCAGATGGAGAGAAGATCGCGCTGGGCATCCCGTCAAAGCAGAAGCAGGCCGCGGGCGACAATGCTCATGCAGATATTCCGCTTAGGAGAGCAGGTACTGCGACAGAGGCAGCGAGCGCTGTCCTGGCCGTGGCGAGTCCGTTGTTCTCATATGTATCAGGCCAGACCATCATGGTAACAGGAGGACGTAACATGTAGATATTCAGACTGCCAGTCAGTAGTTAATCAAAACTTCATTCCGGAGAGAACATCAAGTAACTGAAGAAACGTGGTATTAGATTAAACGGTACTATACTTCCCCAAACGCCCCCATCCAACAAGTGTCCCTTTTGCGCATGTCATTCCCATCTTTAGACCTTGAGCCACAACGAAAAGACACCCTGGGCATACTGAACAATCTCATCACCGCCCAGCTTGCTCTCGCCGTACAGACGGTCAACAAACGAGATGGGGACCTCAGCGACGGTGCATCCCATGGCCTTTGCGCGCACCATAAGCTCCATCTGGAAACTGTAACCCTTACTCTCGGTGCTAGCAATAGCCTTCTCCAGAGCAGCCCTCTTGTACAGGCGGAAACTGCCTGTCAGGTCGCTGACGCCAGGACGAAGGACGGTATCGGCGAACAGGTTGGCGCCGCGGCTGACAAACTTGCGCTTGAGATCCCAGCCGTAGACACCACCGTTACCAGCATATCGGGTGCCAGTGACAATATCGTAGTTGCCCTTGTCTTGGAGGGCGACCATCTCGGGGATGAACTTGGGGTGGTGGGAGAAGTCGGCGTCCATGATGATGACAAAGTTGCCGGTGACGAACTTGAGACCGTGGACGTAGGCCGTTCCGAGTCCAAGCTTGCCAGCGCGGGGCTTGAGGAGGACGTGGGGAGAGTAGGCCTTGACAAGTTGCTCGGCAACTTCTTGGGTTCCGTCGGGGGAGCCATCGTCGACGATGATGAGTTCCCAGTCGAGGTTGCTACTTCGGTTAGCCTTGCGCTTATGTTACAAAAAAGACATAGCGGATACGAACTTCTCAGTAAAGGTGCGGTTAAGCAACCAGGTTATGATGGGAAGGTTCTTGCGCTCATTGTATGTCGGCAGGATAACCGAGTACTTGTTCTTTCCGGCCATGGTGGGCGTGATAAGGGGGATGTCGGTTCGAAGAAAAGGAACAGGGAGGCGAAGAGATGACCTGGAGAAAACTTAGGTCAAGGTTGGATCGCGAGCGACAAAAGAGCGTGGGAAATTCGGGTGATCGCGTTGATGGGTTGGCTTGTCGTTATTCGCGTCGAGCCACTCTAAGGGGACACCTTGAAGCTGGCGATGGCGGGCACCCAAATGGAGAGAATGACTAAGCTCACGATGGTGGGAGCCAGATTGCAATGAAGTGCCCCTGAATTGAAGGTGTGGCTGAGCGACTTGATGTGGCTGGTGAGGTACAACTTGTTTGGCTGACCGCTGCCGATCTCTAACACATCTTTGTAACAATAACATGCAGGTTTGGTAAACCTCTGCCGTCATTGTAGGTCAGCTCACGACAGCAGATCTTATCGATCCTTTTGTTTGTACCATCGATCCTCGATATCTGGGTACGGATGATTAGCAGTCAATGCCTTTCTCATCATAGCCAGGTCTATCGAAAACCGAGAAGCAAATTCACCTCTTCAGCAACCTCGCTCCATCCGTACCAGCAGCAACACAGACAAGTACCCATTCTCTTGCTATGTCTCACTACAGTAATTCCGGCGCTCCCCCTCCTGTCGCGAGATCGGTGGCTTACAAAACTTGTGGTGCTTTGCGAGCTCTTGACCCACCGAAACTTCTTCCCCGCAACGCAACGCAACGCACGTAACTCACAGGGCTTGGACTGGACTGGGATCCAACATCCAATCCAAGATCATGACCAAGTCCGTCCCGATCTTCAGAGTTCACACCGTCACGTACGGGTGTTCCTTGGGCTAACCTCACAGTCCACATAGTTGTAGTCGAGTGACGACAAGGCGCTTGCCTTGGCCCAATGCGTGCAGCTGTTGAATCCAGTTCTATCTGGACGAAGTTTCTCGTCGCAGAAGAATCGCGGGCGAGTAACCTCACTGCTGTTTGTGTGCCACTGCTACTGCCACCCTCCGCTTCGGAGCTACCCATTTGCTTCTGGCTTCTCTCTCTGCTTCTGTTTCTAGCTAACTATCCTTACGGATGGCTTGTGGAACCGTCGTGACCTCGTGCTCTCAGCCAACCTCACTCCCGTCCTTCGTGCCTCATCCCCATCTTGACTTCTTTCCTCCATCTCTATCGTGAAGCATCATCGTCACTCTTGCGACCCCAAAACAGCATCGCAAACACCTACTGTATCCATTGTTGACCTTGCCGTGTCGCATGCACTTCAGCTTGTAAGCCAAAGCCGAGTTGCGACAACAATTGTTACGTCATCATCATGTCGGACGGAATCGCTCCAGCTATAGACAAAGGTAGGTTTCATCATCAGCCATCTCAATGGCCTGATACCCATCGCGTCTGATGCAGCGCCGCGCAATTGACGCGTTTGCGATCTATGTTGAGCCTCGTGGCTCGTCTCTAAGCTTACATATCAAGCATTGAGCTGACATGCCTTAGTCGGCGCGCCTGCGCCAACAGCGCCCGAAGCCGAGGCTGGCGCTCCCACCTTGGACACAACAGCGCCGTCAGAGCCCACCAACCCGGAGGAGAGCAAACCCACTGACGGCGCCGGCGGTCTCAAAGCTCCGCCCAAGCCCGTCGAGGTCGCCTCCGTGCCCCAGACGCCCATCAACAACCAGACTCCAGCAGGAGGCACGCCGCGACCCGTGCTAAACATTGAAGAAGAATCCAAGGAAACGCCTAAGAACGAAGATGAGGCTGCTTTCATCACCACTGGCGTTGAAACCACCTCGGCGCCTGCTGTCTCCGCCCCGAATGATGTATCCATGACCGACAAGCCCGCTGATGCGGGTATTAACGGCGCCAGCAAGCCCCAGGTCAACGACGTCGCCGACGCGGCCGCAGGCGAGAAGCGTAAGGCCGAAGAGGTCCCCGCCGCGACCAACGGCGCCGCCGTTCCCGCTGTGGCAGAGAAGTCCGAGTCGGAGGAGCGCGCCGAAAAGAAGGCTCGCGTCGAGGACGTCGCAGACGAGCCACCAGCCGTCGAGGACGCTTCGCCAAACGGTAAGAGTGACAACGGCAAAGCTGCCAAGAAGGACAAGAAGGCTTCCCCGCCTGCTGCTGGCAGGACAGCACGCAAAACGCGAAGCCAGGGTCCTGTCGAGGTCTAGTGGGTTTCGCCTGAACTTGCAGACCCTTTATTGATCATGATGGTTTTATGAGTGCTAAGCAGAACATGATTTGAGGATGGGACGGCGAAAACGGCAGGATTAGTAACGGGAACAGGAACATCTTCCCGAGGTCTGCCTGGTTTAGGATTTGCTTGTACATTTGTGCTTTTGGTAGTAAACATCGATTTCATCGTTGTTCTTGACGCTGCAAGTGAGGCCTCGGTTAATTCAGCTGCATTCGACATGATCTTATTATCCACAAGCATACTTGGTGTATTTTCACAGGAGTAACACAGCCACGTTGGAAGAGACGAAGGATCAGGATATGGTTGTTTAAAACGTTGATTCCAGGCTAGACTTCAAAATCGACTAAGCTAAGCTGGATGAACAAAGAAAGCTGGCTTTATGTCAGTTAGCAGTGCGTATACATTTGGACAGCCTGACTCTTGATACCCTGAGCCGCTCTTATCGAACAGATTGATTGACAGGCGGACCTGACCGACCAATGCAAGGAGTTGACAGTATGTTCGTGGTAAGCTGTTGTTATAACTAAATGCAAGGGCGCATGATACTGTTTCCAAGGTTGGATGAAGATGTATGGTTGCGCATGTCAGTCAATACATACCACAGCTTTGGTATCTCTGAACCCGAGCCCGAAAGTGATCATGGCGAAGAACTTTCGGGTGAAGTGCCAGAGTAGACACTCATCAGGCACCATAAAAGGTGTTATTACATCTTGACAGCAGGACGGTGGCCATGGAAGTCGGAATCAGCTAATGACTGTGTGATAACTCAACTGCCGAATATACTAGCCCTGGAAATGGATGTCGCTTAAGCGTCCCATCCATACCTCACGCACAGGATAGAAACAGAGCCCTGAGGAGTTGGTGGACATGGAGGTCAGTGACGGAGCCTAGGGCGTGAGCTCGGGTTGAATGGCACCCAGTGCCGATCTTGGCGGGTATGATTCCATAACGATGGAGTCAAAGTCGAGCGAAAGAATCGAGAGATCATTGGAGGTCCGAGAAACCTATAATACCGCAGTGGAGGTCGTGGTCCCGGTGAGAGACAACTTAGCGACAGACAAACATCTGGAGGCATATTCCCTGAGCGGAGATGGGCATCTGGGGTTGAGGATAGCTGTGGAAGTCGAAGCCAGCAGTAATACCGCTGTGGAGACCGTGGTCTCCGGGGGAGAGACAAGCACCCGGGGTTGAGGATAGCTAGAGAAGCCGGCGGTAATACCGCCGTGGAGGCTATGGTCTCCAGAGGAGACACAATTTGACGGTAGTCATCCGGTGATGGTTATCCAGGGGCCAGAGAAGCCAAGGTGTACCGCAGTGCAGGCAACGAGTGGTGACTCGAACTATTTCCATGGTCAGATGTGTAAAGAGCGGCGTCAAAGTGGACAATACGTACCGCGACTTCGGATCATCTGGCTCGAGAACAATCATGGCAGAAAGCTTTCGGAGTGTGATAGCCGCATCATCGGGGTCGAAGTCGAAGAAACAGAAGAGTGTCGGAGACCCAAAATCCTTTGATACCGCAGTGCTATCATATTGAAATTTTTTATTCATGACAATATGTGGCTTCAAGAGTCATCGTGCTCGACAGACATGTGACCTTGGTTTGGGTCTCCAAATAACGAGCGGTTGAGAATGGCAGCGAGGACTAGGTTTTAGGTAAGTATGGTTCTGCTTTAATGTAGGTTTAGGTAAATTTTCAAAGACCTTATGATGATACATACTCCACTTAGTCTAAATTCAGTAAATACTGCATGAGTTTTGTTGATATCATACTTATTTTATGATGATATTTGCTCTGACTGCGTCAAAGCATAACCGCAACACACAACTCAGCTATCATACCTCGCAGATTCATGCCTATGTAGTACCAACTCAATCATGCATTACTCCTGATACTACATTCCTAACTCATTTTCTTTTCAGTCCTTTTTAGCAAGATTGTGGATAACAATAACTGTGTCTCCGTAATCTCTTGGTTCATTGCGCCGCCAAATTGAATATCGTCGATGCCACACTCACGTGTAAGTCAAATTGACTGCTCAATCTCGCATTTCTGAACCTCTAGAAAAGATGCGTACATCACTTGAAGAACTTTACTTAGACGAACATATTGATATAACGCCATGTAGGTAGCTGGCAAGCTTTTGCGATGTTAAAGTCGCTGCGCCGGCATCGTGGAGGCGGACCATACAAAGTTTTGAGAATGCAGGACAGAAATGCTTGTATTCGAGAGGTGAGTCAGAACACCAGCATAAAATTAACTCTATGCGTACGTTCTAGAAAGTATAAAGGTCACAGGATAAGGCGTAACTTAAATGAGTGCTCCGCAAGAGCAGTATAAAATAGTCGTGATCTCCTCCATGAATGTCCATCTCTACTCACAACAGCCTCAACTTTCCACCAACGACATCAGCCCAAAGCCATCCATCATCAAAGGATCATTTAAGAAGCCCATCATTGGTAACCCTCTCGGTTTAAAAACATAATTTCGAAGATGCAGCTCCATTGCCTTCCTGGCTACGTTGTAAGCTCTATAGTATTTGTCCTACTCTTCAATTACTTGGGCGACAACCGAGCACCGCCCGCTCCCTCACAATCAAATTTCATCATCCGCGCGGGGCACTATCTATTCCATCCTCGATGCTTGGCGATATTCCTGAGCGTCCAAGCCATATCCTACTCAGGGCTTGGAGTCATCGCAATTATCGAGAGAGACTGGTCGCCTCTTTCACCTATAAGCTCAGCCCCGAACAGCCCATGGCCTAAAAGCTTTGTGAAAGCATTTCTACTCAATAGATTAATCTGTTGGCTTATGGCTGGTTTCCTAACAGCAAACGAAGCGAGCGGAGGACAAACATAGGTTGCAGTCTGTTGGCTTTCTTGCTTTCGCGTATTCTTGAGAGATTTTTGGTTTCGCAATAGGTAAAGAAATGGGGACGCTGTTATCTCGAGAGTCGCGATGAATAGGTTGATCAAGAAGCAAGACGGGGGACCTCGAACGGCTCGCCTGCGTCGGAGATGTAAATACCCTTCTTGCACACATCGCTGATGGGCTTACGCACAATATAGATCGAGTACCGTTAATGAATCGACTATTTTATCATCATCGCCAGGGACCAACGTTCACATTGCGTATATACGACTTATGGGTGACACTAGCCACTGGTTCCCGACTTGCGCAGAAGTATTGATCGAATATCTCAACACTGTACATAGTGAAGTGTTGTTCTCTCTTGGAGTAGAATGAGAAACATTTGACTCAGTTAATCGAGTCAATTGATACAAGACAACGGCATCAAATCATCGAGTCCACGGTTCATTGTGATATTGGTCAAACGACAGTGGATGCAAAATAAAGAAAGTCTTTCGTTATGGCCCTTTCACGCCAGCCAAGCGCTGAGGTAATACAGCCTCTTGCTTATAAGCCAAAGGATTCTAATCCCGAGTCATCTATGAGATTCCGGGAGCTTACACCTGAATACCTTGAATTCTGTTTTGTCTTCTTATTCCAAGTGGGGTGCGAATCGTACCTAATCCATTGAGGCAATTCCCAGTAGTAACTTAGCAATGAACCGAGGACTCGTCGTGCTAACGAATGACGCGTGGAGGATCAACGAGGAACCGGGATTCCCACTTCCCATCAGCCTCAGAAACAACATCTTCGGCTGTTGACAGATCTTGGCCCTTCTTTTTTCTTTCCATTCCCATTACGTCTCGGTGGAGCCAACGTCAGCGCCTGGGAGGGTCAGTCCCCTGTTTTACACATGTGGGCTGGTGGATACAGTAAGGGAGGATCGAAGCTGTTTGTCTCGCCTTGCCGCCTGGTAAGCGGATATCGTCAGAAACCCGAGTGAGCGTATGTGAGATTCTGCATTATTTATGAGCCCAGCATTTCCCGCTGCGGACGGAAAATGGTCAGATGTTCACTATACATATGCTAGAGCCGTCACAGGGTCAGCGCTTTGATCCTCCAGCTTAGCTCACCTCGGGGTCCAAATTTGAAGTCAACATCTTGAGCAGAAGCATTGACGCAGTAACCTGGGAATAAGCCTGTCTTTCACATCCAAGATCCTCCTTCTACAGCACCACCGTGGCAGTGTTAACAACATTCCTTTATGGGGCTAAAAGTCCCATTCTCAAGAAGCCACTTCCACTAAAGACGTTGCGTATACAGAGGGGCATCCTCCACTTCTCCAGGACGGGGCATCATCGGGCCCCGAAACTGCCGGTCCCACGGGTCCTTGGATGAAGCGAGTGTCCCTGGCACGATGGTCAGTCAATCGGGCTTGGCCTTTCGTATTAAGCCCGGTTATGCTATGTGAAACAAGATCTGGGACGCGCCCTTGTCAGGCTGAGGTTGGCGTCAGACCAAGCTGCTGTTTGTTGGTATTTGGTAGAAAAGCAGATCATCTCCTCTCATAAGAACCTGACGGTGTAATGAATATCGAGTATATAGACCATACCTTATCTCAATATTATAATGGGGTAGATCAAGGTTGCGCATCTGAAGAACAATGCTTTTTTATCCTTCACACAGTGGGGTACCGCGCCTAATACCTTTGATCACGGTTTTTCCCTCTCCATCGTAAAGCATAGCTGTATTGCCTTTAGGCAACGACAAACCCTATCACAAACTGCGGTGTTGTTCTTAGGGGAAGAGCTAAGGCTTGACTTCCTTTTAAGTCTTCGCGTGCAAGTTTGAGAGAGATAAACACTCAAAGACACAGAGTAAAAGCGAAAACCCTGACAGAAATATGCTCAAGGATCTCACAGATTTGGATTCGGACACAAACCAACAAACGCTCGTCAACTTGCAACTGTGCTCAGCTAAAGGCACCGACGACAGTGATAGGTTGGGTCTTATGGTGCAGGTTACGGAACGAGCGCGCGGCTCAGAGTATCATGGGTCGCCTATACCAATCTAGTCTCGATTGACAAATGCATTGGTCGTTCGACCTATATCTCCCATTACTATCGTCGATGCGTGTATATGATGTGGCCTTCTACTTCATTCGCAACGCTTGTTGACCCAACAATTGGACTAGTGTAAGCACACAGTTCAAGGACTACCTACAGCCGAACCTGTGATCAACCGCAGTCAGCTACACGATAAACGTACACTGACTACATAGTCTGAAACTTCTTCTGTTCCCTAATATTCCTATAGCACTGAAGTATTACAATCGTAAATGTATCTCTAGCTGATTTAATAATGATTCAGTCGCATGAACGACCCTTTCGAGTCATAGACGCAAAGAAAAGTCAAAAAGTCGAAAAATCTTCTTGAATGGCTGGCTGTTTCAGAGCTTCAGACAAGCTTTAGTAGCTCAGCAAGCCCCTCTCGTTTAAAGCACCTAGAACGTACGAGACCAATTGGGGGTTTCCCGATTTGACTGATTCCGTTTTCCTAATTGCGATCGGTTGCGTGTCTTTGCAGTACCGATATGTCATTGAGCATGACTATTTTTCTTGGCTGCAAAAAAGGTGGCGAAAAAACTGTGTAGAGTGCTACATCATTGAGGCATACTAACGATGTGTGGGATCCGTTTTGGTTTGCGCAATCATGGAGTTTGGCAGATGGAGAAGGGGAGTGAGATTCAATTCAAGGCGGTTGGGGCGCCAGTGTTAGAAACAGATGGAACGAGACAAATTGCTTCTTTTGCTTCTGCTTATGCCAGGTACAGTGCATTGTCTCTCTTGCTGGTCCCTGGAAAAAAGAAAAAGGCCGCGTTGAAAGACAAGATCTCGTCTTAGATAAAGAATGTGTAACCAAGATCGATCGCCAACGTCAAAGATCGTCAACGTTGACGTTGGCAGCTCGTTTTCCCAAGCCTCAAAAGAGCATCCCATCAGTTTCCCCTTGCGGACAAGTACGACAGGACACGGTAAAAACACCGGTTTACTCCGGGGGATGGTTTGCATTAGAATGGCTAATGCTAATGTCAATGGCTGGCAGTTCGTATTCCCATCAGCAGCATTGCTGTCTTTGGTTTGGGAACAGTCCATCCCAGGGATCCATCCCATGCAGGGGCAAAGACCGAAGAAGGCGTGGCAAAGACAAAGGCCGAGGAGGGCGACGATTGGCTGACAGGGCCTCCCACTGGCTCCCCGGCCCGTGCATGGTGAAAAAGGGGTCCCCACTACAGCGGGTCGGGAGGCGTCAAAAATAGCAGCTGGTCTATCCCCACGGAGGCCGCGTGCCAGGATAAACAAAAAGAGGGTGAGCTGGTGAACTGTCTACTGACGGTTAGGGACGAATCAGCGCTGCTGTTTTTTACGCTGTGGGTGTAGTAAGGTCCTTGTTCAATCGAGTTTCATCGTTTTGTTGAAAATTTTGAGAGTCTTGCTGGTTTTGACCGAAGATGATCACGTAGAGCTTCATGCCAGTCTCGATCATTCTGGACATGATATTTAAGATAACTAGCGCTTGGCGTCTAATACAAAATGCACTGCACTGTAAGACAGCCCAGGGGAACCTTTTGCTGGGCGTCCAATGGCTGAGTTTGATTTGCTGCCACACTGTACGTCAATTATCCATGCCAAGCTTTTCCGTTGATGGCTTCCCCCAAAAAAAGTGTCCCCCATGATAATGGGATCCATCCCGTGTCATGGCTTCTTAGCTAGAACCTCCACCCCCCAGCCCTACTTTTACCCTTTACCTAACCTTACCTTACCTATCCCATCCCCTCCGTATCATCGGATCGTATCCTTTGTCTTTTCCTACTCTTTATTCTTCCCTCATCATTGCTTGTTCCTGAGTGACGCCATCTCGATCGTTTCGCCCCTTTTGGCGCCTCATCCTCTCGCTCACGGGCCCTCCCGAACTTCATTTTGGAACGTAGCGACCCTCGTTTCCTAAGGACCCTTTGTTTACGACGATCGACCTCTCCTCCAAGAAGGCATTTTGCGTGTCGTTTGATTGTCTATCTCGTCTATCTTGTCGCCCTCATAGACTGAGCTTCGTCAGCTCTAATCCTTTTTTTTTGCGATCCTGCTTTCTCACTCTGCGAATACGAGATCCTCTCGCGCCTACACCAGTCAATTCGACTCTACATACGTGGCCAACGACGTCGAAACAAGAGTTAAGAACATCGTCGCGCAATAGAAGTTATTGTTGTTATACGCCTCTTGAGTCAAGCTCCCACGTCTTCGCCCGTTGGCGGAGCTCTCGCCCATCATGGACGTCAGCCGTGTAGCCCACCTGCTTGCTCGGCAGGAAAAGGAAGATGCCGGCCACCAGTTGCTGGACCTTCTCCAGGAACCCTTCAGTGGACAGGTATGTGTCGGCGCTTGCGATGGCATGTCTCCCGTAATCTGCTAACATTACCTTCCAAGCTTCAAGCTGCCTCGCTATATTCAGCTCTGGCCACCTCAATTCCCGTCACAATCGGCATTGCCATTGTCTTCTCACTGCTGCGACCATATCACCAGGCCATTTATGCCCCCAAGTTGAAGCACGCCGACGAGAAGCACGTACCGCCCCCTATAGGAAAAGCCCCGTGGTCGTGGATTACTACCCTATGGCAAACCAAGGAGGAGCAGCTTGTGCCTTTGATCGGTATGGATGCTACCGTCTTCCTTCGCTTCGTTCGCATGTGTCGCAACATGTTCTTCACCTTGTGTATCACTGGTGTCGGAATTCTTTTGCCCATCAACGTGACCCGATGGAAGGAATACCAAGGAGAGAAGGGCAATAACTGGGTTCTCAACATTACTCCTCTCAGTGTCTATGCTCCCGCAATTTGGTCCCAAGTCATTATCGCTTGGGTTTTCGACATTATCGTCATTGGCTTTCTCTGGTTCAATTACCGCAAGGTCCTCCAACTTCGACGAAAGTACTTTGAGAGCGAAGATTACCAGAAGAGTCTTCACTCCCGTACTCTGATGGTAAGTGGGAGATGAGATACTTAGGCAATACATACTCACTGGATTACAGGTTTTCGATATCCCCAAGAAGGGATGCTCCGATGAAGGTATTGCGAGAATCATTGATCAGATCGCCCCCAACTCTTCCTTTGCTCGAACCGCCGTCGCTCGAAACGTCAAGGAACTTCCGGATCTCATCGGACAACACGACCACGCCGTTCGCAAGCTTGAGAAGGTCTTGGCTAAGTACTTGAAGGACCCTAACAATGTTCCGGCTGCTCGCCCCATGTGCAAACCCTCTAAGAAGGACCGATCGTACGGAACATATCCCAAGGGCCAGAAGGTGGATGCTATTGAATACTACACCCAGCGAATTCGCGATCTCGAAGTTCAGATCAAGGAAGTCCGCTCGACTGTCGACAAGCGAGGCTCAATGCCCTACGGTTTCGCCAGTTATTCTGATATCGCAGAGGCTCACGGTATTGCCTACGCTTGCCGCAAGAAGAGGCCGGTCGGCGCTACAGTCAAACTTGCACCGCGGCCCAACGACATCATCTGGGAGAACATGCCGCTGTACAGCGGCA
>JAASAY010000179.1:0-51137 GCA_014822085.1 Fusarium stilboides
ACTAAGGCAGTTGCGAATCTCTTGCCACAGCTCTAATTGCCCAGTTGCCTGCCCGTAAATGACTAGTATATGGTATCACAGATTCGTAGGTATTCACGATGGCTGGTGGGGGGAACAAGACTTCGGACGCAGACTCGACTAAGACTCTTATTAAATTTATGCCTAATTATCTCCAGAATTGTATAAATAATAGTAGAAATATATCATTAATTTAGACTAAGTTTTTTTAACTATTAATATATTTCTTTAGATATATTATAAATAAATTGCGATTTAGATATTATAGTAGAGGTAAAGCTTCGCCTCCGAAGTTTTATCTCCTCCAGAGGGAATGGATAGGACAAACTGGTTGATCTTTTTGCCTATGTGTTCGCAGTTCTCGGCCTCAGGCTAGCTGACCTTCAGCCACCAGACCAGTGCAATCCGGCCATGTTCAGAAACAGACCGGGCCGCACTTCTTTTCGTTAGCCTCCCTCTGACGGTAGATCAAGGCCGCCAAGCTACAACGAGAGTGGCTCGTAGTCTGAAACCCCTGGGCTAAGGAATGAAAGCGGGAAAATCTCGAGCCCCATCAAGTTTCAGCTTCTCAAACGCTCACCAACGAGTCCAACGACTGAAGGCACCCACCAGCGAGATCCATCTCGCCAGGACAAGAAAAAGAAAAAAACTGTACGGCGCACAGTAGGTACACAACGAGATTGGTTGCTGCACGTCAAATTGCTCGGGGCGAGAGGCGACGACTGCAACCCACATAGATGTCGAAAAATGGAAGTCCTTTTTTTAGCTTGCTCGTTCACTCGTGGGCTTCGACACTAGAAGTTGATCCGCAATCTACCCCTGCAGGGTTCGTCCACATCTTGTCACGATCTCCTGCCGTTGTAGGAAGTCCAAATTCGCCACAGGCCTCTCAGAGACAAAAGAAATTCGACCCGTTCCTTTGGTGTGGTGAGCCACCTCACCTGAATGTTGCAGCACTGTCGGATCCTCGGTTTAGAACGACACCTTCACCCAGGGCCACCAAGTGAGGCGGGTCTTGATCTGAAACGAGACTCTCCATTGCAGGGTCGCTTCGCCCTCGACTACGCAACTGTCTTGATCATCACCCGCCAATCCTTCTCCTATCTCCTGAGATCCAGACGCTTGTATCCAACGTGACGATGACTGTGTATAGCCGCGACTGCGCTTGTTTCGCATGTATTGCTGTGTTGCCGCCGGTGAAAGATCTGCTTCACTATCTACCCAGCAACAGAATTTTATCTGTTCACCTGGGGTCAATCAATGTCGAGACGTATCACACATTCACTTGAGCCCTTATCCCCGTTTCCATATCACGTGTCACGAGACAGCATCTTGAAACTTGAACTTCTTGTAACATATGTGGGTAAGCATATATGATATAGCTTGTTCTTTACATAGAGGTATTGTTTACTTTATCTTGACAGGAGGCAAACCCTTACCAAGAAAGATTTGGTTGAGCGATCTTGGCTTGGGCCAGTTTGTATTAACGACATCGAATGCTAGTATCTTGACAGCGTGGTGGTTATCCGAAGTCCACTATGCTAGGAACCTGCTGGTGGCAACCCTCAGCTTAAACAAAGCCATGGCCTTCTGTATTCAACTATGCCTACCTATATCAACACGGAGCTCTTGCTTGTTGCTCCGCGTATTTGCGGGTCGTTTATGTTGTATCGAGGGAAGATATTCCCCGGGGTCTTATGACACCATCTGACTGTGTCCATGTTCCCTGCGTTGATGATAATGACAGGCAACCAGTTTGTAGGTTGTGTAAGGATTCATTACTGAATGTATCAAAAGTTGTTCCGTACATGGGTAGGCGATCATTGTGTTTCAGGTTCAACGGGAAGACGCTTATACTATACAGGGGAGTTCCAGGGGGGCTTTAGGAACTCCTCGACTTATAGATAGTTATTGGGTTCGCTAAGCCGTATTTCTTGGTTGCGTTTTGCTCGTAGCAGAGGCCTTATGAATCCAGTTAATAGCTGGGATGGCACTTGCGTATTGTGTGCTTGAGTCCATACTCCGTAGAGTTGTCATTAAGGTCAATTCTAACTGAACTAGGGCAATGCCGTGTATGACTGACTCTACTGGCACCACTGGATGGCACCATAACTGGTGAAAGCAAAACCCATTGGTGTCTGTGGTAAGGATGCTCTTGAGGTAAACGTTGGTATGAGTCCTTACATCATAGTTGTCGTATGATTCATCCCGAATGTGTTGATGTCCCACCCTGTCGTCTTTTGTGGTATGGACTTTGCGATTCCGAGATTACTCGAGGGCTTTTGGTATATATTCGATGTTCTGTTCAATCCTACTCACTCGTACACTTTGATCTGGGTGTTGACTGCGTCTTAACGTAATGATGTTTACTGACAAGTTACTCAATTGTTGTCTGGTCAAGATTTGAAAGATCACCATCTATGGCCATTTCCTCCGCCGCTGAACCAATTCACTATCAGCGTTATATCAGTAACTGTATACGTATATACTTTGACCAATAATGCGACTAAAATGGGTTGAGTTTGTCGTTCCGGAGATTTACTGATATGATTGATGTCTTCGGTTCAGATCGTCGTTTACCTTAGGGTAGGTGACCAACTTGATTGGGGTTATCGATCATGTGTGCCCTGCAGCAAATGTTTTCTGTGATATTTGAAGGTCAAGTTCGCATATTATAGTTGATCTGTGCTGTTTTGAAGCATCTATTAGTCTACCTGTCCATGAGCAGCGTGTTGCGAAGCATCACGACTGCAAGGTATCAGTTTCCATGGCCAAGAAACATTAACCATCCGACAATCCTTGAATATGAGCATCTGGGAAACCAACAAGCATTTCTGACATGAAGAGTACAGAGAATACGTAAGCCATCTTCAAGGGCTAGTTGGGCCATACTGCCTGCTTGATCGGGGACAGGATCATATCATTGCGAGTCGCCATCACGACGTTATACATATCTGTTAGGACATCGAAGAATACAAACACACTCATGCTATAATAATAAAGTGCATAAGACAGAGGCTCTGGTTTATTCGAACTAGCTGGTATATATAATATTGCTGCATTCGAGTCCCTACTAGACTCAGCGCACTCTACCCCATAGACTATCTGAGACACAAGATGATATAACCAGCCGGTAACAAAACTTCATACTTTGACTATGAAGTAGTATTCATACGGCAATGGTGTTCCAAGCGATTAGCCTTGAGCTTTTCAGCTTTCAATCTCCAGGAGTTGTATCACTCGACCAGTGAAGTGTGAGTTTCAAGTCCGGTATCTGGTTATAGTCCAACCGCCACCAATTCCTGGTTGGTTACTGTACAAGAAATTGGGAAACCCAGGTATATGTACATAAAGCTCAAGCAAGTTATTACATGAGAACTCTGAACTAAAGTGAACATATGTACACGATCGCACTTGTCTGGTCTTGCACTGCGGATAATGAAGGTCGCCTCATTTCACACTGAAGGGCTCAAGATGAACGGATCTGCACAAAACCCCCTAACTGACAACGAAAGAGGGGCATGCAGCCAGACAAATAAAGTATAAGACATAACGCAGAATGATGTGAAGATCGCGTTCGGCCGAGGAACTACAGCCAGTACGGTACTCTGGGTCTCTTTACCTGAAAAGTAGACTTGCAGACAGGAGTAAGGATCCGCCAAAAGCACTAAAAATCAAACATTGAAAGGGAAAAAAAGGAATGCTCAGACATAGAAGCCAAATTTACCAGGGTTCTGCATTAGCTGCACAAACTGACGTGATGTTCGCACATCAAGTGTGTAGAGAGTACTCCGTATGCGCAGTTGCATTTGCTATTAAACCATATGAGACAACTCCGACATAGCGGAATGAGTTCCTCGTCAGGATTAAACCTCTGAGATCTGCACAGCTAGCGAAACAGCTCAAGCCCGCGTGCTGTCGCAAACGCAACAGGCGAGCGGCCCTTTAATCGGAGAAAATGTCCGGGTCCCGGTATATGGCGCGAAGACGTAGCCTTCTTGGGCCATGACGGATTCCGAGCGCTGAGGGTATTCGCAACATGGGCAAGGGGGATACCCTTGCTGGTTTGTGAGTCCGGCCCGGGTTTGAACAACAACCGCACAGCAACAGTTGACATGGCGCAGAAATTGGGTTCAACTAAGCCAGACGGCTCATGTCAAGACACGGGTACTTGTTTCTTGGCTGTTTGCTAGTATGTGGAACTCCGCGCTACGTGGTACCCGTTGATCATGATTGTTAAGTATCATGCTAAGAGACACTTATGCGAGCCGAATGCATCATTTCAAATGATTGCTCCGTTGGTCGACATGCACAATCATCTGTGTTTGTTATCATCCCCTGGCATTGCGTCCAGATGTAAGTACCACGGGACGATTGACAGCCCCATCTCGCGATACGACCCCCAGAGAGCCTCTGTTTCAGCACAGGGATAGGGATAAGGGTCGTAGAGTTTACCTGTGTCGAAGCGTTTCCCTTTTCCCAAGAGACTCAAGAACCCCAATGGCAGAAGCTCTATCGCGCCCTGGCGCTATTCCCCATTGAGAACGTCCAGCCTCCTCGAGCCACGAGCTGACCCCTGGAACAGGGACTCGTTACCCTATCTAATCCCCCGTCTCCCGTTTAACGTTAGCTCATCGGGCGGTTGAATCCAACGGTGGCCTATGCTCTCCCGCTAAAGAGCGACAAGGGATGTGAGTTGCATTCCGGGACGACGAGGGAACCGCAAATGGGATTAGGATTGGGATTGGGATTGGGATTGGGATTGTCGTGGACGAGATGGGTCAAGGACTAGAACAAGTATCGTGTCAAGACAGGATGAAGCTCAGGTCGCCGTGGGAATGAAGCTCGTGCGGCCCGTATCCGTGGGCTTGACAGAATGGGTAGGTAAGAGGTTACCACCACGAGGCGTTGGAAGAAAAAGGGGAAAGACATGGGAGATGTAAGCAGTGTTATTTGCGAGCTGTTTCAACAAGCCGTTCTGCGCTTATGATCAACTGCCGAGTGTGCCTCGAAGCGACAGATGTAGCATGAACGAGTTTGTCTGTATGCACCAGAGATTAGACTAGACCATAGTAGCACAACATTGAATGTCATGGCCGAGGGCGTCTAGGTTCTCTGCAGGGGAAAGTCGGTTGCAGATCGAATCCCCCATGTCGAGTCTACTGCAGAAAGACCTTGTCTGTGATGTGAGGTGCTCTGCAGCAGACCAGATGCCCAAGGTATTGGATCATTGGACGGTTTCGGTTATGTGAACTGCACCCACACTCCAGTCCAGTCTCCTCTTTGACATCCATCACCCGTGGGATGACATGGGGTCGCGGCTTGGTCGGGGTTTGGTTGAGTCGAGTAGAGAGTCAAGAAGCCGCAAACGTTGGTATCGTCGCCCAGGTGCTGTGATATGTACATACCATAACCACGTTTGAAGATGTATTAATCCAGCCCCCAGGGTTCTCTCTTAATTGCCCGACCTATAAACAAGTCTAGCTGCTCGTTTGGACCGTTTGGCAGGGCCAAGACTTTTTACCGTGTCTTTTCATCCTTTTTGTGACGGTCCCCTGCTGAGTTGGTGTTGGTGTTGGATCGAAAAAGGGACCGTTCGTGTAGGGCCCTTGTCGAGAGGTCCTGCTCCTCTCGCTCTCCAGTCGCGGCGTCAAACTATTATTCTAACCTTGAACCCCTCCTCTCTACCTTACCTTACTTTACTACCTTGCCTACCTTTCTTCTTACTCTTTACTCTCCCTTTTGGCTTCTTGTTCCTGAACACGTCGTCTTCCCTATTCTTCGTCTTTCTAAAGAGTTCTCTACACCGGCATTTCTGCCTCTTCACCGACACCGGCCTCACCTTCTTTCTCTACGTCTCTTTCTCGATTTTGTGGGCTTGAACCTCACACAATAACGACAACCTTGGCCTACCATCGACCTGAGCCCTTGGCTTCACTCTCTGTTTCATTGTCACTACCACTTTATACCCGGGTTTCCTCGACGACCTTGTGACTTTGTCCGTTTCCGAGGAACGCGTTTCAAGATCGTACCGACGCTTTGACAACGACCATAGTCTCGAGTCAAGGCATTCAGCTGTCTTAGCCCATTGTTCTATGAGACGTCCCATACTGAGACTACCACTGCCGCATGCATTCATTGTAATAGCTAATATCTCACGTCGAGTCAACGGGCTTGGCCATTCATTCGGTTAGCGGCAGCTCACATTCGAGAGATCGCGACATCTTTATCAGCAACCTGGCCAACCGACTTTTCTACAGGGCGGTTCTACGGCCATCACCAACCAAAAAGCGAGACTTTGAGGCTTTTCCCAACCTCAAAATCGGTTGACGTCGTATCTGCAAGCACTTGCTGGGATGCTCCAGTGCTGCGGTGGCCGAGACCATGACGGTAAAAGGCGGTTTCACCAGTGCGGGCCAGTCAGGCCCCGACAGTGCCCACCAGCATCAGCCCGGGCATCAGCCAACTCTCGCTTCACACAGCACCTCTTCCGGGGCTTCAGCTACTCAATCTGATGCATCTTCATCTACCGTCTTAGCCAACGCAGATTTGCATCGCCAGAGCCACAGCTCATCTAAGCTGCCCGCGTTTCGCTTCACTGACCGAAGAAGTAGCAGTAGTGGGAGTGTCCCCCTAGCGAATAAGGGCGACCCCCTGGCAATTAGCAGCAACCAATACAACCATAACAAAAACCAAAATCTCGATTTGAGAAACAATAACAACCACGATTTCAGCGGCGATTATCTCAACCACAAACCAACAACATCGGCATCAACACCAACCTCTCCTCCTGCGACCACTTCTGACAACGCATCAGCGGCGCTACCTCTGCAGTCGTCGCTTTTGTCCTCGATTGTCTCACCCAATCCGGACCCTAGTATAGCTCCGACTGTCTCACTCACGGTCCCGAGCGCAGTTGCATCGGTACCATCATCAGCAGATCCAGGCTCATTGGTGACCCCGAACAGCGCCGTTAGTGGACCAGTCATAGCGCCGGATCCTGTCCTAGTATCAGCGACAATCCCGGCGGCGACCCATTCTAACACTTCTCACCCGACAACGCATCACCACGACGAAAAACGCGCCGTCGCTGCATCTACCTCTGCATTTGCATCTGCGTCCACAGACCCCTCAGCGAACACGACGCCGCCAACATTGCTATCCAGAAATCCATCTTCACAGCCCGACGAACCCAAGTCGCCTAACGAAACCATTTCACCGCTGCTCTCGCGAACCCATTCTAGGACCTCTTCAGTCCAACCCTCGTCATCGGTAGTTGAGCCTTCACCCCAGACCAGGCGTCCCGCATCATACCCCGACGCTCCAGCGCCTGACGCGCTCTCCCCACATCCTGCTTCTGCAGCCTCCAAGACTCGGACTCGTCGACCCTTGGTATCTCGCAGATCGACTGCTGGCGCCTCCTTCACTGGCCCGCCACCTTCACTAAACTCGGAGCGCCTTCAAGCCATCGAAGCCGCCCAGGAAGGCCAAACTACCTACCCCTCTTCATCCGATAATTCACCAACCGAATCCCCTTCTGGCCAACGCGAATTAATTTTGCCCAAGACGTTGTCCAGATCGAATTCGTCCGATGAGAGGCGAGCGTCGGTCTCGCAGCGCCCGCCCGTCTCTTATCGACCACCTCTCAACACCAGCAACAATACCGAACCACCATCGTCGACCCCCGTTCGTGTCCCGCCAATTCGGGCCTTCCGATCATCAGGCTCTCGCAAGAGTCTTACCCTCGACATGAATTCGAGATCGCGCTTCCATGATTTAGGCGATGATGTCGAAGACACTAACCATGACCGTACTCTGCGCGCTTTGGAGGGAAGAGGCGATCAGGATGTTCTTCATTCAGCACCTCCCTTTTCTAGTCGCCAAGGCGCCTTTGACAACGACGATACCGGCGACGTATTTCTCAAGATTGCCAGAGAAGAGGCTTCCCGGCGCCATACAGACGAGCAGCCTGCCGACGAGACTCGCAGTGTAGTGGTAGGTACCCTATTTCCTTCGCCTTTTAGGCTATTGCTTGGCTATTTTCGGATACTGCATCGGGTTATGCACTCGGCGCAAGAGGTCTTTACTTGCGCGAAACTTTTCAGGATCCACAAGAAATTCATTTCTGTGTTTGCTTGACTCGTTTGCAAAACCGCATATAGAAAATCGTCTACTTTTTCGCTCTAAAGCTAACTGAAATAGTCTCGAGCGACACGATTCACACATCGACGACCGCTATCCTCGGTGGTCCCCATACACCAACCCACTTCACCTCCCCAAGTGCGGCGTCGGCTTTCCGACCAGCAAGAGACCGCACGCTCACGCTCGAGAGGATATGACGATGACAGAGCCAGCGAAATTACTCGCATGTCTACTTATCGCACACTGCCCCGAGAAAAAGCAGCATCGGCGCATCCGGGAGAGGATCTGGGTCGGTCGCGAGGCTCTACCTCAACCATGCGCCCTTCGCCAGTGACGCCTCGATCAATTGTTTTCCAAGAACCTGGTTCCGAACATTCACTTTACTCTCGTCGACGGTCATCGGTCACTGATAATAATGCAAGTGGACAAAATCGAGGTTCTGCCTACAAATCTATAGGCCACGGCCACAACAAAACATACAATTCATCCCCGCTTGTTCGATCCTTCGATTTTCAACGCCAATCGAATCACGAAAATGGCAATGGGCAGGAAGGAACCGAGTCGACTTTGTCGACCACTGCCCCCTCCACGGTATGGGATGAACTGGACGACCTTAAGTCACGGATTCATCGACTAGAACTGACTGGTAAGCTTCCTTCGACTTCCGGCGCTGCCGTGTCGAGATTATCAGATGAGCGACCGCCGACCGCGACGACAACGGTAACAACCATGTCCTCCTCCCCTAAGCGAATTGACAATGGCAACCAAAGCACCGACGTTGCTAGCACCACATCCTCGCACCGAGAGTCGCACTCTATTCTTCAGTCCGCCCTCGCTAAGTCCAAGGTTTTGCTGGACACTGATGTGTACCAAGCTCTCGAGTCTGCTGCCAACGATGCCATGGCCCTTGCTTCCATGATGGGAACCCCTGGTCAACCCGGACCTATTACCAGTGGCGCCAGCACTATCGGCTCGAACGCAACCGTTACCGATCGCCAGTTGAGACGAAAAGCTGAGAGCGTTTGTCGCAGCTTGACGGAGCTCTGTCTTGCATTGGGCGAGGATGTTACCCAGACACGGATGCCACGGCAGTCAATAGAGGTACCGGCTCCTGCCCAGAACGAAGCACCAACCACGCCAACAGTCAACAAGACTTTCTCTGGGTTTTCCTCGCAACGCCGACAAAGCATTGGAAACAGCGAGCAGAATCCGGTCAAGGCGATCACAAGTCCCAGGGCCATGTCCAAGTTCGAAGAGAGAAGACTCAACATCCTCAACGGTAGCTCTCTCCCCACATCTCGTATGCCCAACTCGACACCATCGAATCCACTTGAGGCGAACTCGAATCGACGGTCTTCTCTTATGGTATCCAGGTCTCGTCGAGCCGGCACCGAAGAGCTGGACGATGGCAGGAAGTCCTCGCTTCTGCTCAGAACCAGACGTGCGGGTACTGAGGAGCCTGATGAGGGACGCAGAACCTCTTTGTTCGTTCGAAGCCGCAGAAACACGGTTGGCGAAGAAGGCGAAGAAGAAAGCAGGTTCCGATCGCCCTCTCGCGCCCATACCGATCTCAACACGATTCGAGGAGTGACACAAGACCAGACGCCACAGCCACAACCGACTGAGACCACCTCGGCTATTCCGCGTCGGCGCTTTGCTTCGTCAAATTTTAGTGTGTCTCGGCTGGCAACGCCTTCCGTTAACACTGCAACACCTCCTCGGAGGTACTTAGAGAGATCTACTCAACAAGACCACGGCAACAGTGTAGCTGACAAGCTTGCTGAAGAGCGTGGACAACGCTATACGTCTCTTGGACAGACGACCTTGATCAATCGAAGTGGCAGCATGATCAGAAGGCCGAACCGAGATAGCATTGCGTCTGCCAATCCTTCTACAGCTGCTGGCAGCTACAGATGACGCCAATGACCAATGATTTTCATTGATTTTACGACTGTACTACTATAAAACTATGTTTCGACCGCAGGACGTTGCTATTTTCCTATATTTGTTTGAACGGGAGACACCTCATTTTTCATTTCCCCCTTTGTTTCGCATTCGATTCGGCTTGACGATTCATGACGAGCGTCACGGGTGACAAGCTCGCTCACCGTTTTGCTCGGTGTATATACGCTGTCCATAGACAAAAACATTTGTGCGAGGAGGATGAAAAGCCTGAAAGGAAAGCAAAATCACGGTGTTCGGATGGTTTGTCTTATGAAAACGGCGCACCACAAGAGTAGCTTTGTAAGGAAGGAGCCTTTGCTGTTTATCCCTTTGATAGCAGGCATAGGAAAGGGGAACTAGGATAAGCATACGGACACTGAATTAGTTTAATGTATGATATGGCTTGATCGTGCTAGTAACGATCTTTTGACGGCTTAAACTGCGGCCTCTTCTTCTCCTGTGCTTTGTGATGTTTCCTGAACGACTAATGATATAGCGGTATCAGAGCGCCAATCCAAGTGCCGACATTCATCCAACCAATTGGACTAAGAGTTATTTGCAACAACAAGCTGATGTCTGTGACAATTCATGTCGAAAAGGGTGCATTAGAGATATCATGACTCCTTTTTGAGAGTGCAATAAGGTTGAGAGGCTTGGAGGGAGGGCTGAGTCACGCCGCGCTGAGTCTGACCGCAGCAGAAATGCTAGGCTAGCTGAATTGCCCTTTATACCCCAGACAATAGACCGGCACAAGAGCTGCAGGCACTCACTAGGTAGGTTGGGCCCCACTGACAGCTCAGGCTGTCACAAGATTTCTTTACTTCTGAACGATTCTCAGCTCGATGCTTTCCATCTACACATCAAAGCTGAAAAGGTCTTTTTTGTGTCTTGCTTTCTCAGGTCTAAAGACACTACAAGTTCTGCCAGTTCACGCCTCGACATCTGAAAAGACTCATCTCTCTATACATCGGCCATTACATCACAGGTTTTCTGCGCACCGGGTAGACACTATGGCTGACGATCTACGGGACGCGGCACAGGATGAGGTACATTTCGATGTGGAGGAGAGAGTGCAAAACAAGGTCTCTAGGCCGAAGGGTGATAAAGGACGTGGAAGAGGTGGTGGTGGACAGGGTCGAGACGTACAAGTGTCGAAGGCCTTGTCGAAGCTCTTGAGACATCAAGCAGCCAACGCTGGTATCCAACTAGACGATGAAGGATATGCGCCGTTGAATTCAGTGGTGAGTGAAGGAGTGACTTCGCTGGGGAGTCAAGAAGACTTGATCTATCTTCATCAAATCAAGCATCTCGACCTTAGACCTAGGCTAACTTGCTTCCAGCTCGCTTGGGGTCCATTGCGATCTCTCAAGGTCACACTTGACGACGTCCAATCCATCGTCAGTTCCAACGACAAACAACGTTTCACACTCAAGCCCAACCCGGCTACGAACCCTTCCCTTGACACTACGTCCACTTCACCCGTTGACTATCTCATTCGTGCCAACCAAGGTCACTCCATCAAGATCGAGTCAGCAGCCCTCCTCGCCCCCATCACCCTCGAGGCCGGAAACGTGCCTGCGCGTGTCCTCCACGGATCCTTCTTTTACTTCTGGCCTCGCATCGTGGAGACGGGTGGTCTCAAGCCCATGAGCCGCAACCACGTGCATTGCTCGACGGGGACACCTGAGGAAGGCGTCGTGAGTGGCATGCGCAAAGACGCAGAGCTCATTATTGAGATTGACATTGAAGCGAGTTTGAAGGACGGTGTCAAGTGGTGGTTGAGCGACAACGGAGTGTTGCTGACCGAGGGTGATGAGCAGGGTATCTTGAGCTCAAAGTACTTTAAGCTGGTGACGGGACGCAAGGTTGATGTCGGTGTGCCCTGGCAGGATGGACAGTGGGTTTCAGATCTGCCGGGTAACTTGAAGATAAGTCCACCATTTGGTAAGGGGCCCCGTCAAGGTGGTGGACGGGGAGGGAGAGGAGGCAGGCGAGGTGGTTCATAATGATCAGACCTAGAAATGATAAACTGAATGCCCTTGAGTTGTATGAAGCGGTGTGGTATTTCTGAGATGCAACTTGGTGTAGCAAATTGCCCCTGAGTAAATCATTCTAAAAACCTCTGGTTTCTAACTCCACGACCAATATCATTCCTATCTCTCTCTAACCCACAACCAAGATGGAATAACAAGAAGAAGAGAATAGCCCAAGCTCATGACGAAATAGTATCCATGATGTTTGCAATCTGCTCCTTCTTGGCCTGCTCCTCCTTCTCCAGCCACACCAGGACCTTCTCGGCAACCAGATCCTCAGCTCGCTGGCGTCCCACGATTCCATTGACGACACCCATGTCCTCTGGGATCCTCCCATCGTTTCTAAAGTTGGGACGTCCCTTCCAGGTGTCATCAGCGTCGCCATCTTTCTCAATATCGTACTCAGGGATGCCGTAGCCAAGACGACCACCAAGACTAGCAACCCGCTCGCGGATGGTAGGGCCATGGGCAGTAGCTCTTGAATCAGAAGCGTTCGTCTGGCCCTTTTTTCTGCCGGTCGAGTGTGACGGACCGGCTGTAGATACGCCACCGTCAGAGTTGTCTTCCTCAGCCTTCACTCTCGTGTGAGCAGGAGAGTCTTGTGTCATCGACGCGGGCCTCTTGCTACCGCGGGGCGACGGCTCAACACCCTGGAGGAATTTGTACGCTTGCATAGCTGCGAAGTTCTTGGCCTTTTGGGCCTTCCTAAAGGACGGGACCTCTTGACCAGCCTGAAAGCCGTAGCCTTCTTTGGGGAATTGTTCGTTGTTCTTGGAAGGAAGAATGCAGTAGACACGAGATCGAGGAATAACTGTGCCATATACATTCTCATTCCAGGTCTCTGCAGGGGTAAATTTGGGAACTGTGATCTTGTTCTGTTGACAGTATTCTAGCGGACAAACGGGGTCAGTTATTTGCTATGTATGCAGCTGGTATTTGTTATGAATGCTTACGATTCAGATCGCTCACCCAATGGTCCTCGACTTCAATGTCGTGGACGAGCTCGATGAGCTGCGAGATTGCAGCGATTTGCTGTTTGCTCAGTTGGGCAGGCTGGCGGGTTCGCTCTTCCTCGGCCTTTTTCTCGTTGGCGAACTCAATAAGTTGGTCCCAGGGAATTCCCCCACTGAGGGCTGCAGAGTCGTGATCCGCCATCATATTCAGAGTTGTTTAGAGTGTGAGGCGTGCAGTGTGTAAGTGCTGAGGGGGGCTTTAAGAAGCGGGATGAAATCAGAGGTTGAGAGGAGGGGGTGGGAAATGATTAACCTTATGGTCAGATAATAAGAAGGTGAGATGCTGGCGAAACCAGGAAACTTTCTTGACAATTTATAGTTGTGGTTTAAGAACCGATACTGAAGCCTCATATGAGCCGAGAGTGTAAGTGGATGAATGAATGGATGCCTCTTTGACAAGGTTGTGAGATCGCAAAGGCGAATTACAATGGTAGGCCCTCAGTAAGGCAACCGGCTCCATCAACGAGACTGCTCAACTTGGCCGGCCTCAATTGAAGCCGTTGCTTTGAGAACAGGCCTCTCAATAGAATCGACTGATTGGGCGGGTTGTATATTTGAGAGCGCATTCGGCTTGTTTCAGATGCTGGTCGGCTTGTGATTGTTTTTGAGTAAATGCACTTACAATAAGGCGATGGAGCTGGTTGTGACCGTGGCTTGGAGGGGGTCTACAGTTATTTGGCCAACTTCGGTGGAGCTAGGCCGATTGACAGGCACAGAGAGATTCAAGTCAGGCTGAGGGGACCACACAATATCTTCTAATGACTCCTGAACCCTGAGAACTTGATAACGCTTGATTGTGTTGGTTGTAGACAGGTCGAACAATTGGCCGACCGATCACTCACTTACAGGGTATCTACCAACATCTAGATGCAATATGTAAAAACGCCCCCTCTATGCCTTACAAGAGACACTACTCTTATGTCTGCTGTCGCAAGCCAAATTAACTTTTGCTTTTTTCATACCGTTCCTTTTCTTTCGTATCCTCCAAACACACTTAGTCTTCTTCGAAGAAGCCACCTTCATCACTGTCGTCATCGTCGCTCTTGACAGCAGGATGTGTGGCCTGGCGCATCTGGAGTCTGCGTTCTCTGCGGTTCTTCGGAGCCCCAGCCTTGCCCTTGGCGTAGGGCACAATCTTGTCCTTTGCGGCTTCTGGTTTGGCCTGTTGACTTGGCTGCGCCTTTGAAGTTGAATCGGCCTTATCTGTGCTCGTAGATGCCTTGGGCTTGTTCTGGCGGCGCTCAGGCTGATGCTCTTCTTGCGAATCCTCAGCTGGCCGTCTCTCCCTCAAATTTCGCAGCGCGTGAGGCCCCTTTTTCATTGCTTGTTCAATTTCCGACCAGATTGGCGGTCGTTCTGTATGCAGCAGACCCCTGTGCTTGAGGGGTGTGTAGTCGAGCTTGTCGTCGTCCTTATCATCATCCTCCTTCTCAGACTTGGCACTGGTGTACAAGCTGATGTAGGCTTCGGCATGAGGAAAATGCTGAGTGTATGCTTCGTCCACTTCTGCCACATGAAGATCACGCTTCAACCGCTCGAGCTCGTCCTTTTCTGTCGACTCGGTCTGTTCAATCTTCTTGCGCAATTGCTTGACCAATCGCATGGCCTTCTTTCGCTCTAAATGCCCAGCATGTTAGTGACTTTATTTTTGCCCGAATGAACCAGAGAAACCATACCAAAGAAGCGAACCATGTGGTATTTCGAAATCATAGCACTTCGTTTCTTTTGGAAACTCTTATCCGAGACTGTGGCCTTGAGTGCACCCAGCTCGCGCTCGAGATCGTTGCGGACGTCGGCGGGTAGTTCTTGGTTTCGGTTCAGGAGTCGTTCGATTGTGCGCGTTCGCTTCTTGGCCCATGTCGAGGTGCCCTCGTTTGGTCGATGCTTTGTCTTGCTGTGTTTGCGCTTCTTGGCGCCATTGAATGATCCTCGATCCCGAAAGCCTTGCTCAGGCTCAGGTGAGCCAACCTCTGCATACTCTCTCTTCTGCCCCATCGTGATGAGAGTTCGAGTTTACAAAAAGCCTCAAAGGAAGAATTGCTATTATTGTATCGGGGGAGCTTAGGGGAAACGGTAGGTGAAAGGCTGGATGCAACACCAAGAGTCGAAGTTGGTAAGGAACTTTTTTTCGAGCTGGCGGGGACTCCAACCGTACCTTATCTTATCAGTTGCATCCCAATTTGGAATAGCGTCGGGCACTCATGTGGGGAAGGTGTGTTCCTGGGAGATCGGTCATCTGGAGCATAGAAGGTGCTCAAACACCATATCAAACATACTTACTTTGCCCAAACGGACCTGTTTTCTTGATGCCAATGGCACCAAATCGGGTTGTTTTCTTTTGAAAGTTTCACGGACTCATCTCTTTGTCGCTTCATCAGATTGGACCTTTTCTTTTCCAAGAGGTTTACTCAAGACACGGAACTACATCGCCTGACTCAGTAGTTCTCATCTTAATTGCCCACCAGAGTCCAGCATTGAACTACTATCGTTATTCCGCTTTCCCGACAAACTCAGATCATTCGACTTATGAGAGGCCGAAATACTACACGTATGATTGCATGAATAGCCCGGCATTGGGCTAATTCTTCTCCGTCATGGATCGCCCTGAACCAGGGCTCGTCAAATGGTCGTCCAACCCTTCATATGACAATTTTATTCATCTCAACCTTCAGCATCGCGTTGTTCAGGTCTATGAACCAACAGGCCACGCAAGGGCAGGGCGGTTTGACTATCAGAAGCTCACTCGCCATGATGACTTCCCTCCTCTCACAACGTACGACTGGTCGCCGACAAACCCCGGCCTTCTCGCTGTTGGCACTGGAAGCGGCATTGTAAACTTGTTAAGGATCGACGATGGTTCCAATGCATACGTTGAGCTGGGTCTCAAAATGTCCCGTACCTGCCAAGCGGTCGCATTCAACACCACAGGGTTATTAGCAGTTGGCTTAGACCGAGTTCGAATGGACCAATGCCTTCATATTTGGGACGTCAGTCGACTGTCTTCGATAGACAAAAACACAAAGGGATTTCCTCCCGATGCAACCAATATTGCAGATCCAAAAAACCGCCTCGAGCCCAGTGTTTCTGTATCTAGTATCAAGTTTTTTGAGGACAGTCCCCAAACTCTTGTTGTTGGCATCAAAGCCCAGGGCCTTCGAATACATGATCTTCGCGGTAAGATTCAAAGATGAACTGAGAAGTATGTGCAGCTAACCTGAGAACTGTTCCACTAGATCCGGGAAGTATTGTCACTTTCCAGACAAAGTGCAACAACAACCTCACAATCGACTATGCTGACCAGAATTACTTTGCTTCCTCTGCTCTCGATCATCCCGGTGTAATGATATGGGACCGTCGAGCTACATCGCGACCAGTGGCTTCTCATTCATATATGCAGGCGATCGAGGAAGACGAGCTTCCATGGGGTGGAGCTCTGCGTCTTGATCGAGTGATTGAGACTGATTCTGACCCCTTCTTGGCGGAGGGCAAGTATTCTCTTGTTCGCTCTCTTCGTTATTGCCGCGATCATCGCGGTCTGCTTGCCGTATTATCCCGTACCGGACAGCTTAAGGTACTGAACACCAACAAAGAGACTCCGTCCTCAAACTCGAGTAGCCCGGAGCTTCTTCAGGTTCAAAAATCATATGAAATGGACATCTCATATACCGAGACATCAAGGAAGAACGATCGCATAGTCGCTTTCGACTGGGTGACATTGAGCTCGCCTGTTCTACGCCCACGACTACTTGTTCTACGAGCCAACGGAAACTTTGAGATCCTGGAACAGCCGTCACAGACCTCAGATCATGTTTACAAGCTTGTGCCTTGGAAATCACCGCATCGTGGACTTGAAGGTAAGTGAATCCGATCTCTAGTTACTCACCGGACCTGACTCAATTCAGAGGGCGCTCCATATCATGACATAATGCAGTTTGAGCCATCACAAGCTCCAGATATTTTAGGGCCTTTACTCATCGAAGAAGCGCTGTCAGAAGTACCTCTGTTTGGACCGGAGAGTGCACGAATTCGAGCGGATACAGAAGCTGCATTGAAGGCAGACAACAAGTCTTCGGTGGTAATAGAGGATATCGGGGCTACGACGAGACCACTGCCCGAGGCCTTTCACAAAGCCTCTACTGTCGCTCCTAAGATAAGGGCCCTTCGTGCCTTTGTGAAAGACGAGTTCCAGGCGCCCGTGTCCTCAAATGGTATAAAGCCACGCGCTGGCGACATAAAGATTGTCCAAAGTGAGACTAGCGAGATGTCCCTGGCGTCAGATAGCCTGGGCTCATGCCGAGAAATCCACGATGCCTTGTTGGCTTCACTGGCCGAGGCAGGGGGCTTGCCTAGGGAAGCGCAAAACGTGCTCGATAATGCAATGCTGTTGCGTGCCAAGGAAAAATACCTTTTCGATGCGGTAGCAAACAGAGATATTGTAGCAGACGATCCTTGGGTTAAGTACATATGGGACTGGGTGGCAAGTGAGTGATTACCTTGATCTTTACAGCTTTGCTTGGACGAGATGCTTACCCCTATCTAGCTGCTGAAGAAAATGCCGATGATGGAGGCATGATCCTCTCAAATATTGATCTTAGCTACTTGGGTGTCCATTCGATATGGACGAACAGTCTCGGTAAGTTCCCAATGTGAAGTTAAGAGCTTCGTCTAATATTGCTGTAGGCCATGATCCTTCTACTCGGCTACCTCCCGGTACTTCACCCCCCGATCGATCTACGTGGGAGCGTAGCATTGGAAGCTTCTGCAAGAAGAACCATCTCCCCAAGTTTAATGGAGCAGCTACCAAGTGGCCGTGCCACCGTCAGCTCTGCCTCGATATATGTGGCTGGGGCGATTCAGAAAAGCATGACCCCAAAGGCCGCAACCGCAAGGCAGATCCAGAGTATCCCACCACCATTCATACCATGGCTGCCGCTCGCGCACTATTTACAGGCGATCACAAAGAAGCTATACAGATTCTCAAGAAGGCTAGCACTGCACATCCAGAGTTGTTGTTCGTGTCTTTAGCGCTACAGCTCATGGGCGGCGGCGGCGACAACACGCTCGCCAAGGAGCAGCTTGATTTTGATGAAGCGGTCGCCTCCAAGACTGACCCCTATTTACGCGCTATCTCATCCCTGATTGCCACAGGCGACTGGACGGCTATAGCCAGCCAACTGTCTCTTCCCCTTTCCGATCGCGTGTACATCGCAATCCGCAACTTTGATGATGACCATCTTACAAAATGGCTTAACGAGCAGATCACTCTGGCGATAGCAGACGGAGACATAGAAGGCATTGTCCTGACAGGCATCACAGAGCCCATGGTCGATATTTTTGCCCGTTACATCCAGAAGTTTCACGATGTTCAGACGGCAACGCTCGTCCTATCCATATGTGCTCCTCGCTATATTGACGACATCCGCTGTCGGGCCTGGCGCAACGCATACCGAGCCCATCTGCAGCGTAACAAACTCTTTTTCCAGCGCACAAAGTTTGACGTCGAGTCGACTAAGCGTTCTAAACGTGACGGCATCCCGAAACTCAAACCGCCGTCGCGTCAGATCGCTCTCCGCTGCGTCTTCTGTGATGCTGAGACGTCCTTATCAAATAGCGTCAACCATCCGCCGCACCTTGGGGGCGGTGGCTCTTCTGCGCAAGCAGCCTCGGCTCTTGAGGCTCGTAACCCGCTTCTCGCGACGAGCATCAACGCAGGTGTGAGTTGCCCTAACTGTGGCCGTCACCTCCCGCGTTGTGTAGTCTGTCTCGAAATTGTTGGGGTGCCGCGCTCCGACAAACCCGAAGAGAAGAGCGAGGCCAAGATGGCAGGCCAATTCCCAACATTTTGTCTCCGCTGCGAACATGTCCTGCATCTCGACCATGCGCGACAGTGGTTTGCCAGGCATGTTGAATGTCCTGTGCCGGAGTGTCGATGCCGTTGCAATTTCAGAGCAAATCCCGAGTTGAGTTATCGTTAGTGGTGTTTCTTATTCCGATGGATCTTATCGGTGGTTTGGAGTGGAAAGGGTTTCAGCTGTTACGTCCTTTATGTAACTCATTTGAATCAGATCAAAATTTTGTCACAAATCTCGTCCTGTCTTGAATAGCCTTTTCGACATATATACATATTGAATATCGATAATCACCACGTCTATGTTTCATTGCTTCTGGAATTAAGGATGTGTTATATCCTACATCTTTCGCTTCTATCCACAGGTTACCACAAAATCGACAGCCCAGAAACAACTCCCGTCAATGTATCACCGTTCCGTATCCCACCACGTTCCTTTGTAACCCGGCCAGTGTATCCTTCGCGCCGGAATGCTTCAAAAAGTGTTCGTCCTAGCCTCTCCAGCATTGTGCCTGATATGCCAGTAGGTATCATGTAATCTCTTCTATCTTCGTTCCAGTTTCTCCAAATCAATCGTCTCTAACGCGTATAAGACAAAGGAAAATAACGAGGTCTCGTTTATCCAAAAGGGGTATTGTGACCGAAGCGAATCATCAAGTAACGCGTCCGATTTTCTTTCTTGTTGACATTTCATCATCGTTGTTCGAATAGAGGCAGATTGAAGCCTCATGAGGCAACGGCCGCCTGGCACCAAGGGTGCTCTAGCACCTGGTTAATGTCGTAGCGCTTAGCGACATCGCGGTCCAACATGCAACGGATGAGGTCGATGCTTTCTTCGCTCATGGTAAAGGGTATCCGCAGGTCTCGATCCATGATCTCATCGATGCTGTAAAAAGGGTTCTCCTTGTAGACGATGGTGTACAGGAGAATACCGAGTGCCCAGACGTCTTGCTCTGTGCCTCGATAAGGCTTCCCAGCAAGGACCTCGGGCGCGGCGTAATCTGCATAAGTTAGCGTCTTGTGTATTGCATCGGATTGAAATTTGCTTACCAATTGTTCCCACAAAGACATCGAAAGGGCCGCTCTTGATGTACGCAGCGCTACCAAAGTCAATGAGCTTAATGTTACCTTCTCCATCAAGAATCACATTCTCATCCTTGATGTCCCGATGCACCACCCGAGCTTTGGTGTGGAGGTGGTGAACAGCGTTGGCTACTTGAACGAAAATGCTGCGGCATTCAGACTCATCCATGTTGGTTCGCAATTCGATGTAGTCAAACAAGTCCATGCCAGGTAGCCCATGAGGGATCATCTCGATGTAGTAGTTTATGTCATCCTCGAAGAAGCCCTGCATCTCAACGATATTGGGATGAAGTAACTCAGGTTTGCGCAGATACTCCAAGACATGAACTTCCAGGGGAACGGTACCGAGTTTCCTGTCTCTAGTCCACGTATCCACGAGAATACGTCGTTTGGTGACATACTTGAGCACAATCTTCTTACCTGATTGTTTGTGCCGGGCGAGCTTCACTTGGCCATATGCACCCTGCCCCATTTCCTCTAGTATCACGTAGTCATTGATGGTTTTCTTATGGGGAGGTTCAACAACTTGGGGAACCGGAGGTGCTTCTTCAGGCTTAGACTTTGGTTGTGACTGTCCTGTGATCTTGGCAGCAGCATTGATGGCAGTATCCTTCAGATGCTTGGAAAGTGAGCTTGCGGCGACTAGCACGTTCTTTCGAGGTCCCTCGTCATCTGAAGCAATCTCTAGGGGCGTATGAGCTGGAGTCTGGCCTGGTGATGGCTGGTGAAGGGGCGTGGGAGCTCCGGACCGGGCAGGGCTTTCGATGTTGAGATGAGGTTGCGTACCATGGAGATGGCGCGAGTAGGTAATCCACAAAGCATACACTATTTCTGAATGGGTCACTTCGAAGGTTTCGTCGCCGTTAGCGTTATCTTCATCGCTGCCTTCGATGACTGTTTCGTTCACCACGAGGCTCTTCTTTTCACTCTTGACTACACGCATTTGGACGTCAACCTTCAGATCGGATCCGTCGCGGTGCTTCGCGCATAATCCGGCAGGATGGAGAAAAGCAGACGCAGCATCAGGCCTATGCTCTTTCAGAGCCAGGAACGCCGATGCCTTTCTGAAACGATGTTCAGGAACAACCATACCGTCGAGGAGCTGAATACCATCCTCATCTATCAGGGAGTCCAAAATGTTGTCGAAATCCGGAATCAGCGCATTGATTGACATGCCATCGGCCTTCTCGAACCCAAAGAGCGCACCACAAAAGGCCGAGTTTGAGCTTCGAATCTTGAGGGTTTCCGGCTCAACCACAACAATTCCGGCCATGTGAGGGAATGTTGACACACGAAGCTCTAACTTGCCACGAGTCTGCTCAACTGTGCAAGGCACATTAACTTGAGGTGAATGGGGGCAAGTGAAGTATCTCCGTCGCGTGGCCTGAGCAAAGTCGATCTCCCCAGTGTTGGGGTCTATTCCTTGGCGAGGTATCCGTGGAATAAGTTTCGCTATGTCAGATCCGGGGGGGATTGACTCGAACCCCCAGATAGGGGCAGTTGACCCCGACACCTGTTGCACAATGCCGTCCTCGTCCAAGGTGATGTAGGCAACATCTTCGTGAATTTCTTCCAGAACCCAGATCAGGCCAATCTTCTTCTCCTTCACCCAAAGGCTAGCAGAGCCTGTTGCACCGTTGCGCTTCTGGATTGGGACGACGTCTCCGCAAAGTAATACCCCTCTGGACGAGTTGGTTTTATTATGTCCACCGCCACGGGTTTTTGGAGGGTTAGGGTCGCCGCTGTGAACCGTTTGTGCGCGCCTTTGTGTGTAGCTGCGTGGCTGGGTTCTTGAATTAGGCTTGCTCAGGAGCTGTGCCGTTATCCCAGACCGCCCATTGAGCAGTGCCGAGGCCGCTGAAGCGGCAGGTGTTGTTTGTCCCGATGGCGTTTGGGCTTCACTCAGCTCATCGTCTGCTTGTTTCAAGAGCTTTTGTTCCAACCATGCCCTCCTCTCTTCCTGAACCACTTCCAGAATTCCCATCTTGCGTACTTCGGCTTTAGTTACGCCAAATACCAAGCAGGCAAGATCATTTGCTGCGATAATGGTCCATGGTGGCTTCACTTCTGTTGTAAAAATAGCTTGAGCAGCGGGAACCCAACGATTCGTATGACCATGCACCGAGGGACCTAATTGGGTAGGGAAATTGTTCGCTGTGGCACTGGGAAGTTGCGCTAAGGACGGAGAGTTCAATGGCTCTTGATATATGGGCTGGCCAGTCAAGAACGGCTGGGACACTGTGTCCATCAGCTTATCTTGGGCTGATACCGCTGTAATATCTGTCATAGTTCGTTTCAGGCTCAGCGTAGGTCGAACAGGTGCAGACTTTTGACGAGGCTCGCCCTCGTTCGCTGCCGCAGCGGTCGATTGACCCGGATCGCGAGCATCATTGGCAGTCGTTGGCTCAAGGTGATTGGATCTTCTTGTTGTCTCAACTCTTGACCGACGAGCCGGCGGTGAGGACTCGCGAGGGCTTGTTAAGTCTGTGCTAGACACCCGAGGATTAAAATTCTTGTCGAAGACATTTTCCTGAGAAACCAATGCAGGGCCGCTCAGAGGACCCGGTTCATAAGAATCGTCGGGATTCGGCAAGTTCCCAGCCCGGATCAGCTGCGCTTGAGCAAGAAGGTCAAGCATATTCTGAGTCTCTACGTCACCGCTCACTCTTGCTTGAGCACTTGCAAGAGCGGCCTGTGACGAAGTCATGGGAAGCCCCATGTGATCCTTCATAAACTCGATGGATCGCTTGAGAACATTTTGTCGATTGTGTAAGAAATCTTCGGACTGATTGGCAAAGGAGAAGGAATGTAGGGATTCGGAAGGGAAACGGGAGAGGTCGTCGGAAAAGCTAGGAGTTGTAGGGCCACCAGTCAAAGACAAGCTACCGGTACTGGCGGCCATCGCACTCATCGACGTAGAGCGAGATAAGGCGGCGACAGATGGACTTCGAGAGGAGGCTCGGGATCCCGGTAGTGTTGGGTTCCTTGACGGTGGGCGTTGTTGTCTTATCCTGCGAAGACCGGAGAGGCCTAAACCATGCTCGTGATCGGTCATGATGGGAGACCTATAGTTGATATGGTGGTCAGCAAAGAAACAGGCCGAGGTTGGTTGCCACTGCTGGGCTCAGTGACGCATGATTCCACTTGACGTACCTGGCGATAGCTTCCAGGTCAGCGGCTGCTGCCGCCGCTGCGGACGCATCCAGAGACATCCGTGCTCTGCTTCGATCTTGTCTCGACGAGTTCCTTGCGGAAGCCAAATTTCCGGTGCTACGGTTCTTTGGCAACGAGAGCGGCGTTGGCAGCTTCTCGCGTCCACGTGCATCGTCTCCCGTGTGATTTTCGGCTCCTACATCAAAGGATCGTGGTTAGCTGACGGCAAGAAATAAGCCGAGAGTAGTGCCAGGTTGCAATTAATACCATGATCATTTTGTCCGCCATGCATCTGTAGCATAATTGGAGTCGGCCAAGGGCAGGCCGAAACCACAGGTCAAGTCGTGAGGGAAGGGCTGCGAGAGGCCTGCTCTGGATGGCGGGGTTGAGCAGGAAATCTCGGTTGGTTTGATTGCCCAAATACTGAAACAAAATCGAGACCAGCCGTTACCACTAAGGAAGAGTCCTTGTAGTAAGCTATCCAAGATAATGAGTAAGAGGCTGGCGATGTATGTATGTATGTCGAGAGTTATCGATATTCCAAGGTTGGGAGTCGAAGGGGGATGGTTGAGACTGTCGAGGATCGGGGCGTGTTGCAGGGCTGTGTCTTGGCTTGTGACCTGAATCACAAAGAAAACTGTCGGTATGAGTCGGGCGATATCCCGAGAGTGCGAATTACGAGGAATGCAGTAGGTTTCGTATAAAGATAGATAGGTAAGGCGATGCTCGATATATACGAGGAGAGGAATACGCACTGAACGTCTTGTTTGTAAAGATCGTTCAGAAAGAGATGTTGAGCACAATGATGAAGACTGGAGACTTTGAAGAGGATTTGAGCTGTTATCATAGGCTACTTCGAAGGCTTGTGAAGTCATCGGGCCACCTGATTGGTTGAGTTTGTCTCGAAGCCACTACCTGTAGTGCTTGGCCAGCCCTGGAAGACCCCGTAATGCAGGAGGGTTGCAAATGCAAGTGCAATTGCAGCATGGAACTCAAATGATTGTAAGCTAGGCACCTAGATTACATGAAATTGGCCTGACGAAGCAAATGACGCCAGCAGTTTCTCTGCTTCCGCTCAACCCGATGAGATAAGATCTTAGCCCTGGAGTTCAATTCCGGGCTCACTGCGCAAGTTCACAACAAAAGCCAAGGGAGTCTCGGATTGTAAACACGTCCATCTTCACAGCCTGCAATTGACGCATTGCCACTGTGCTCTTCGACTGAGTACATCTCAGCTGCTAGACAAGAGAAGAGATATGCAACGATCGGTTTTGCTTAGCGAAAGCTCTACGGGGAGGAAATTAATCTTTTTTGAGGGTTGGATAGGCGCCATTCAGCTTCTATGGCAGGCGATAGCTCAACAAAAAGGCAGCATGTGAATCAACGATGTTTTTTGAGAGCAAAGAATTACCCCTTGTTACCATAGGTAACTCAAAACTTAGATTCCACGCACGCAAAAGCTTAATCTCTCACGTGTGTATGGCTAATTGACAACGGTATGTAGGCAGAATAGAGTGCTTCTATACATGCGAAAAGAAACCCTCTCGGTCTGGAGATTTTCGGTGCAATACGCGTTACTTTGTGTAAGTTCAAAGGCCAATGATGAGCAAGTCGCAAGGCTTTGTATCGAAGAACGCAGAAAGTTGAGTTATAAGGTCACAGAGTTCAGGAACATGGAAGTCAAATGTTGTAAGGAGAGTTATGACCCCCTTTGTGGTTTGATGCCCACGTGGAGTCAGGCTCAGAGAATAGCTCTTGGAACCATCTGATATTTCCTACCAATGAGTTTGTTCGAGTATCATCTTGCCAAGAGGAGCCCGTGAGCCGCTCGAACTGCGTTGGGATCCGCAGAGTCTGCTCCACCAAAGAAAGGTGGATGCTGAGGACGACCAGCTAGGAGCTCAGGGAGAATGTTTGAACGGTTTGGTGAAAGCAGTATTAACCAGAGCCTACCCGGCATCTTTTTTGAAGCTGAGGAACTCAAAGACTGGCTGAACGAACTTGTGATACATGGAAAATCAGCTCGAGCAGGTGTCGAGTGGGATAGAAAGCTTGAGTCATCGAGTAACGGGCAATTCATGGCCTCAAGAGAGCAAGGCAATTTCACAAGCTGTGTGTGAGCGAGTAGCCAGCCGCTTCTGCTTTTCTCACCTTGAAAACTGACCGCTGGTGTCGATCTGACCAAGATCCATATCGATAAGTTTCAGCGTGACCGAGTCAGACGATCAGCATAACAGGTTAACCTAGTGTCATGTCTTGTTGAGAGACACTGACTAACTGGCTCTGTAGCCACGCGATACTAGCCAAGACAGTGTGTATGCTGAATACCCTTACTACTCGCTTTCTTCACTTTGATAGATATCCATCATCTACCTCTATCCACCGTGGCGACAGATGACCGTGAGGAGTTGTAGGGCTGCCACCCAGGATTGGCGTCACATCCCGAAAAAATCATGCCGGATGATCCAAATTTAAAACAAAAGGCTTGTTGACAGCCTATCAAGAGGTGCAAACCCGATTTTGGGTATCGTCCATTTTGACATGACCGCAGTAACCGACCACATTCTCGTTAAGGACACCTGAAGCCTCATCTACGAACAGACTAGATATGGGGACCAGAGCGATAAGAAATCGGGCGATAACAGCCCGAACAACGCGGGGTCAGCTGCTGTTTGAGGTCTTGGAAGATGAGGGGCATTCTTCCATTCGACATATCGAGTGGGGTCTTCCCCGGGCTTTCTTTACGAAGGCTGGTCAATTGCTTATAGGCGAAGCTGAAAGAGGAAGGAAACAAGACAAATGCGTTCGATGGGCAAATAAAAGAACAGCCCAAGAAACGTTTATCGACAGTAGCACAGTCTACGGATACGTACATAGTATTTGTTGAGCTCCGCGATTATTCCCTCAGTGGACAATGCGTTGTTCTGACCGCCTTCCAGAACGTGCATGCGGAGAAGTTGTCTCCTCATGGTTGGGCCAGCTAAAGCGGCTGGACCCTTGAGTCAGGGGACGTTTGGGTATCGTGCTTTGGTACAGCTCGACGTGCAGTAGCTGGAGGCAAGGGCCCTACCTAAAGATCTAATCCCCTTGGCAGTCAGACTTGGGGGTCCAAAGTCCCATCTGGACCCCAGGTACTGTGCAGTAGGCGATCCTAGACGGGCAGTTGGCTTGGTGCCCTCGAAGCAACGGCTGGTAACCTTTTGTAGTAATGATGGTCTTTGCGTGGCTTCAGTTGACCCAAATTCTTTTTCGTTTTAACAATCTCAGCCGTCGTCTTAACCAGATAGAGCTTGGATACTTCAAAATCGATCAGACAAAAAAGCCACGATCTGGCGTATTGTCAAAGATAACATGAAAGGGTTTAGCTATGTCTTGCGTGCTATCATGGCCAACAAGCCGAACATAACGTGAGAGATAAAAAGTGCCACGCGGACACGAGGAACTGACTTATTTCTCCCCCGGGTTTGGGATGGCTCGGCTGAGATGCATGGATGGATGAGAATCCACGGAGGAGCAGTGGAGGGGGTGGGGAGAGCTGCACACCAACAAGACCCTTCAAAAGCCCCTGAGGAGAGGACCTGAAAGTCTGGCTTTGCAACTGATTGGCTTCCGGATCACCGTCCCGTTGGATTATTGGGATTGGAAGCCCGGCCTGTCCACTGGGGCTTTTTTCGCCTCGTGTATCCCGCGATGTAGTGCGAAGTCTCATTCCAGCCAGGACTCGCCGACGGACTACAAGTCTGCTTACCGTATCGATACCAAGCGACGCCCAGAATTCGCCATCCGGGCCGCCAAAAGAGTCAAGCTAGCTTTCTAGCCAGGATGTGCCCGCTCTATCTTAGCCGATCCCCCCCCGCCGCAGCCCGCACGATAAGAAAAGTAGTGGGGATCTAGTGTGCCAGAGTCCGGGAAAGAAGGGTCCTCGACCGACTGTACTGGACTGTACAGTACAGGACGGCTGTAAGGTACTGGAAACTCTCAGCGATCTAGACAGGCCGTAGATGTAACTCATGTTCTAGAGCGTCTTTTAAACAAAAGGCCTCAAGTTCTTCCTCTGGTACTCTTTCTCGTTTTCCCCTCCTCTTCTTCTTCTTGTCCTGTCCTGTTCCTCTTGTTCCTGGTGATCACGGTCATGTTCAGCACCTCATGGGCATGTGCCCATTTCTCCATCTTCAACTAGAAACTCCATCCTCTACTGGAACTCTTCCGCTTCGTCCTCGCCTCACCTCAAGGACTACGAAACGGCCCCGCTGACCACCTCACCCCCCACCACACTCACACTGTCGTCTGCTGATCTTCTCGGCTTCCCTCCAGAAAAACGAGCGAGCTTAACACCTTATTCTTCTCCCTTCTCGACATATTTTTTTTTTGACATTCTCTTTTATCGTATTTCCTTTCCCATCACTCTTGTCTTTTCTACCCTTGCGACCTCACATATCGAACCTCTTTGCGGCAATTCTAGCGATGAAATAAGAGTCCCTGCATTATCCCCCGCCGCCTGTCAGCTACCAGCGAGGAACGCTCCAGCCCCCACCATCGACCGACCGGCCTCAGACGAATACGATTATCAGTGGCAGTTTCTGTCCTATTTCTATTAAAGACATTGCAGCTGTGAGATTCAATCTCTCAAGCTCAGAAAACGAAAAAAGACTTGAGTCCTTTTGAAACCCAATTGTAATTTTTGCTATCATGGAGGTGCACGAGATATCGTCGTCCGGCGTTCCGAGCCCGGCCCCAGAAGGCGTATCCACTCCGCCAGCGCCGGACATGCCGGTTAAGGGAAAGAACCGACACCGTCTGCTCCGAAGTATTCAGCGTATATCGTCAACGCCCTCATTGAGTGGACTGCGTCGCTCGAGGTCCGTTGGCAGCCGTGGTAGCCCTTACAGCACACGAAGTACTCTCTCGTGTGTTAGTCTCGCTGCCGCAGGACCACCTCAGACTCCCTACAGCGCCCGTTCATCAACCCCACAGCCTTCGCCTCTTGGACTACCCAGCACTTTGAATTCGACTCCCCAATCTTCAGGAGAATTTCCTTTCGCGACTCCTGACAGTCATTTGGCCATCCGTAAAGTCGAAAACGCCACACCGATCACGACCCCTGGGACTGCGCCTCTTCCGTCCGAGTTCCGATCGAAGCAGGATGTCCAGACTCGAGTACGCCCTGGTGTGAAACCTATTCAAAAGCCACCCTTCCTCTTTTGGGAAAGGATGCCCAATGAGCTTAAAATACATATCTTCTCTTTCTTTCAACCAAAGGAACTCGTCCAGGCATCACGAGTTTGCAGGGCCTTCTACAAGACTTGCTTCGATGGTCAGCTGTGGACGTCCCTCGATGCCTCCGAATTCTATCGCGAAATTCCGGCCGAGTCGCTCGCCAGGATCATTGTTGCAGCGGGTCCTTTTATCAAAGATCTCAACCTACGAGGATGCGTGCAAGTCGAGCACTACAAGCGCACCGAGGTTATTGTGAAGGCGTGCAAAAACCTCATGAATGCAACCCTGGAAGGTTGCCAAAATTTCCAAAAGTCTACGCTTCACAGCTTGCTGCGAAGTAACGAGAAATTGGTCAGCCTCAATCTTACTGGGCTGACTGCAGTTTCCAACACCTCCTGCAAGATCATTGCCGAATCATGCCCCCAGCTAGAAGTCTTCAATATTTCCTGGTGTGGCAGAGTAGATGCTCGAGGCATCAAGGCAGTGGTTGAAGCATGTCCGAGATTGAGGGATCTCCGGGCTGGCGAAGTTGGAGGCCTCGACAACGTCACAACTGCTGAAGCCATTTTCAAGACAAACAATCTGGAGAGGCTGGTCTTGAGTGGATGTGCTGAGCTCAACGACGAAGCGTTCAAAATCATGATGCATGGCGTTGACCCTGAAATCGATATCCTGACCGACCGACCCATTGTCCCAGCCCGGAAGCTTCGCCATCTGGACCTTAGCCGATGTGTCCGGCTCACGGATGCCGGCGTGAAGATGATGGGTCATCTTGTACCAGATCTCGAGGGCCTACAGCTCTCCGGCTGCAAACTTTTGAACGACGACGCTCTTGAATCTATCTTGGCATCTACTCCTAGGCTGACGCATCTCGAGCTTGAGGATCTTGAGAATCTTACGAACTCAATCCTGTCTGAACACCTCGCCAAGGCCCCATGTGCAGCATCTATAGAGCATCTTTCTCTGAGCTACTGCGAAAATCTTGGCGACACAGGAATGATTCCGGTTATGCAGACTTGCACGAACCTCCAGAACATCGACCTGGACAACACCCGAGTCAGTGACCTCGTACTCGCCGAGGCTGCGGCGATGGTAATGAAGCGCTCTCAGCGATCTACCGAAGCGGGAACAAGACCCAAGCTCAGCCTCCAGATGGTCGTCTACGACTGTCAGAACGTTTCCTGGACAGGTGTCCGCGAGGTACTCTTCAGGAATACCCAGGTCAAGGCAGTGTCGGGTCAACCAGGCCGAGTCAGCTACCCCACCGAGATGATCGGGCTCAAGTGCTTCTACGGCTTCCAGATGACCGTTGACGAGCACCAGAAGCGGGTCCTGCGAGGTGATCTTGCATCTGCCGGTCGCTTGGAGAGAAAATGGGCAGACTACATGCAGGCTACCGAAGAAGCGGGCATGACAGGTGCGGGCTACCGGAGACGCAGGCGTCGAGCTAGAGAGGCCCAAGCCCTCCACATGGACGAAGAAGACGGTGGATTTGGCCCAACTGGCCGTCGGAGGGCACGCACCCTGGGCTCATGCGCTGTCATGTAGGCTTCCAATATGATATAAACGACACAACAAACGACAGCACGCCAAGAGGCGGCACATTGGTACACGAACATGTATGGAACACATTTTAGGAGTAAGGGGTTGGGCAAATGGATGGGTGTTCATTTTGAGACGGGTTATTTTGTTTTTGCTGCTATATCAGCAGTCGGCGTTTTGGTAGAACAGGGCATTTCTCCTTTTACATGGCGCTTTTCATGCCATGATGGCGGCAGGCATTTTCTGTGCATCCATAGCCTATTGAACGACGTTGTGCGCATCTGTATAGACAGTCGAGTACATGAAACGTAAATATAAGTCAATATCTTTATCACCTTCACGGTATCTCGGAACTTCATATGTCTGTCTATCTTACATTACTTCGGTCACAGTTCTCTCACCACGAAGTGACCTCCACCAACGCGAGTTCCTTGCCAACTCGCCCTCTTCACCTCCCACGATATGCGACCACTTCTGCAGAAATTCATCGGTCGCCTCCCAGCTTCTACCATCCCATGGTGATCCAGTATGCGCACCAGCGACACTTCCCCAACACGTCAGGTGGTTTAGTGAATCATGAAAGAACGCATCTTCGTCCATATCATTCATATGCATGATAATATTATCCCTAATCTCCCGAAAAGGAATCACGTCGAGGAACGGGTGATGCTCAACAAGGACCTGCTGCCGTGTAGGTCGTAGGTCAAAATGCAGCGCGCGAGATCCCCCCTGGACGGATGTGACGATGGCATCTCTATCCGGATCTGTGTCCGCATAGGCCCGGTAGAAGGGCGAAATGGCGTCGTCAGAGCAGTACATGGATCGTGATATCCCAAGTGAGAGACAGTTCTCCAACATTGCACTTATGACGCAGATAATGTCGATTTGAAGCGTGTTCTTGTAGGGATTTGGCATGACAGGGAGGAGGACTTCCTTGGAATAATTGGGAATGTGAAGTGTAGGACAACCGCAGTTGAAGAATATCACCGGGGAAGTGTTCACATCGTAAATAGGGTTTGCCATGAGCCATCGATCAAAGTCTTCAAAGATGAGGCTCTGTTCCCATGGTGTCCCTCCATCTGCTGGTGAGTGTGATGTCGAGGTCCCCGGGTCAGTCTGAAGATACGAGGGATTGATAGTCTCAGCGTCCAGAAGCCTTCCCCCACCCACAGGCTCTGTAGCAATGTCTCCTTCTAGCTGCAGGCCTTTAAGAAGATTGTCATCAATTCCTTGTGCCTCGGTTCCAAGCTCTCCAGCACGACGCTCTAGCTCCTGGATACGCTTCCTTTGCTTTTCCCCTGAGAATGGATCATGTCAGCCACCGCTCGTTTTGCAACCCGCAACGCATCCAATTGGCTTATATAAGGAGTATTATGTCCCATGGTTCTAACTCACTGTATATCTGTTGCGCTAGGCGATTCTGCATACGTCTTTTCTCGGGATCACGACGAACGGCCTTCTTCTTCACAGCTGATGATCCACTCTTGGGCTCGCTCACGTTTGCTGAGCGTTGTGAGACTTGAGTACGTTCTTGGCCCATTTTGTTCAAGCTGGCTATAATCACCGAATAGTTGGCTTATGGAGGACAGCAACTAGAAAGTTGGTCGCATCAAGTGAGGGCATCGCGAAAACTCATGTAAGCCATGAAATGGCTTATGGCTGATGTCAGCCACTGAATCCACAATCGTCACGCTTTCCTATTTTGGAACAATCCATGATGGCCTACCCTGTGGCACAGCCATCTCCTAAATGTTTGTGCAGGGCATGAGAGATGATTGCTAAAGATTGTCATCCTCAGATTTATGACGGTTGATACTTTCCCAAGGCTTTCCTAGGAGTGTGATTAGCCACACCAGCAGGGATTTCGTTTGTGTCGTTGCAATTCGCAAATGTTGTCGTCAAGTAACAATGAAGCCCTTGTCTAGTCTCAGCTAGATCAACAGTTCGCCGAAAGTGAAACGGAGTTGATCCACCAATCGCGGCTTTGTATGGTAGAACATTAGTTTGCTCCGGAAGAGCCTGACTAGCTAGCCAGCCAAGCTAATTTGCAGTAGTTTCTTCATCAAAAGTCCATATCCACGCGTCATTGGAAGCTAGTCGGATTGAATCGCTCTACTCGGGATTGGACCGGACGAAACAACGCGATGCTAGTCGCACTACTGTACTGCCCCTCTCATAACGTTGAAAATTCAGAGACAAGCTTTCCTGCATGAGGGGCTCTGAAACAGGCATTTCCTCGATTCTCCTATGATTTGCATAATCTTGCTTATTGGATTTTAAGCATCATTCGGCATCGTTTGTAACGGCTCCGATGTTTCGGCCAGCCGTCGACGGTTGAACGGGCATGTGGGGCCGGATCATTGCGCCCGGCATGTGGTCTACCGAGCACCGAGGTCCCGAGGTCCACCAAAGCCGTAGATTCTACATCTTCCTGGCTGAAGCACTGCAATAAAACAATAAGACCTTCAACATACCCGATACTTGCAGCCCTCGCTTGTTGGTTATAGAACAGTAATATGCCACTCGAAGTCATCTACGTCACTCGCCACGGGGTAAGTCTTAACAGCATGGAGAACTCTGGACGCAGTGTTCAACCGTAGACTTCTTTGTCCCGGAGTTGACAGACCGGCCCCGAATATAGTTCCGATCCGGCTGGAGTGTCGACCCTTTCACAGGCGTATACACTGCCTCCATACGGTCACCGACAGGAATCCCCGCAGACCCTGCTCTGACATCACATGGAGTTTCTCAAGCAAAAGAGATGGGCCAGCACCTCATGACTCTGGACCCTCCCATCGACGCCGTGTATTCGAGTCCATACTATCGATGCCTGCAAACAATAACGCCCTTTGTTGAGCTCAAGCAACAGCAACTCAAAGAAGAGCCAAGCATCGAGGGCTCTGCGACCGCCACAATCCGTCCAGAATACGGGTTAGGTGAGTTCTTTGGGGCTGCGCCTTTCGACCATCCAATCCCAGCCTCGCCTAAGCGACTCAAGGACCTATTCCCAGCATATGATGACAACTATGTGTCTGCCATCACGCCTTCTAGGAAAGGCGAGACGATCAAAGACCTGTATGGGCGTGTTGCAGCGGCCGTGCAGGCCATTATCGATCGCTGCGACGCAGAGGGAAAACGTGCAGTGGTGTTATGCACCCATGCTGCCGTTATCATAGCTTTGGGCCGTGTTCTCACAGGGCGCTTCCCTGACAGTGTCGAAGAAGAAGATTTCCACGCATTTACATGCGGGCTGAGCACGTACCGCCGGCGAGGCACGCAAAGGAGCCCGCTGTCAGGCCCTGGTAAGTTTGTTCTGTAGTGGAGGCCAAGTGACCAAAGCTTGGCGGTAACAGAATACTGACAAACAATATCACCACAGACGAATCCCAATCGTCCATAAGCGAAGCCATCTCGGTAGAGAAGTGGCAGTGCGAGTTGGATAGCGACTGTAAATTTCTGAGCTCTGGAGAAGAGCGAGGCTGGTGAGTTAGCAAACATCCCTCCCAATCTGCTTGCCTTTCACCACCACCCGTTTCAAATCCCATGTTGGTCATCCGGTCATGGGCCGTGTTAACGCGATATACAGGCGATTCCAAGGCGACGAATCATTTCCAGGGACTGGCTCAATGTCCCAAGTTGAAGTCGAATCTAAGCTGTAGACTCTCGACTAAGATGCGCAACGCTTGCCGGCGCGACTTGGGCAATAAAAGTCAAGCTCAACAAGCTGGCTTAGAGTCATGGCTGTTGATGACTTAGAGCAGTAGGGTTGAGCACCTAAATCACTCTCGTATGGATCCTTGAACGAGAATAGCGGATAGTCTGGATAAACCTGCATACTGTCTGGCACATCTTCAGACCCCAGTACAACCTCCTCCTCAACGAAACCGATTATCGAACAACCTGGAATTCCCGATTGAAACTGCCCGTACCATGACGACGATCATCGTGCTAGCCCCGAAGAGTTTCTTATAACCGAAGGCATCCTTGAAACCGAGCAGGGACCGTAAGGAGGCCAGGCGTAAAGAAAACGGGTAGAAAATTGCCAAATCTGGGATGATGGTCTATTCTTGCCATATTGTAGGATGCTGGGGCTCATCTAGTTAAGCAAGGCTTCAGATAGAACGGGCCTTGTTGATACAACGTGCTTCCATCTGCATGCCGTAGCGGGATCTCAGTCGACCTGCAGCCATGGCTTGTAGCCAAGTTCGAGTTGCATCGTTGACTACTTGAAATAGAAGTGACTGAACAATAACGACATGGTCAACCTAACTCCTATGCTTGGCTGCCTTCATTCCGGATAATTCAACAGTTAAACTGTCACTGATATCGCACTGCAAGTGATTTTTCTCTCTCACATGCATCCCCCAGAAATCTTAGTTTCCTCGTTTGGTTACTAGTGAGGGTAACTAAAAGCGGACCATAACTGTGCGATAAGAAGTAACAAACTGCCTCGCCTTTCCTCACACTGGCATGAGCTGTCCAAGTTAGCCAGTTTGAGTGTTTAACATGATTGGCATCAAACTGAATGACAGAAGCCAGCGAGGTTTTCTTGGCATCTCGCTCCTTCAAATCAATCCGTGGAGGATAACCAATCCATGGAGGACAGTGCTTGATGAGTAGGCTATCCGCGAGTGGCCTCTCTAATGTTGCCGAAACAGGAACCGAGATCGATCTCAGAGAAAGAATCTGGAGGGCCTGTTCCAATTTAACCGTTGACTAGTGCCTTGACTAAACAAGCCAATAAGATTCTTGACGAATGACAAGCGTGTTTTAACGAGTTTGCTCAAAATATCCAACGGCCCGTGTCACCCGTGTATTTCGCGGCGAACTTGTGGAGAATAACTAGCATGGACCTGAGTAAGGTGCGCAAAGGCTTAAATCCGGAGGCGAGAAACGACAGAAGAGTTGTGTTTGATTAGTAGTTAGTGATGAGACTCTGCCGGTCATAGCGACTCTCCCTGATACTGATAGTGCGAAATGTGGAGAGTTGTCGAGGCTGGTCTGCTGGCTACATCGGTGGGGGCAGTGGAGTTTGGGGGAATAAAGGAGAAAACAATTCGAGGAAAGACGGTTCAAAATGGGGTTCTTGGTGGTGAGATGCGTGACGTCCGATCGTTGTCGGCTTAACTTTACATAGGTAGAGAATGATAAGATATGTGCTTCTCAAGATTTCAGGCTATGGAGGTTAACTACAGTTAATGGTAGCGCGACAGACGCCAGGCGCTTGGGTCATGTGCTTGTTGCGCTTCAGGGCAGCCACAGGTCTCGTTAGCACGGGGCAAGTGCTATCATAAGGCTCAAGTGGACGGGAATGAATGAGGTGGAATGGAAGTCACAGAGGCTCTTCTGTTGCCGTAGTTGCCTTAGGCCACGTTCGAAGCAACCCCTTGTTGACCGACATTGCAGAGCCTTGTCAACCCCAAACTTCATCATCCTTGCAATTGACCGTCATCTCTCACTTTTGTCAGCTCACGACACAGCTCGACACCGCCCCAAGCAACGACACCTTTCTGCAACGTTTGCCGAATTGGGGTTGGCAACGTGTGGCTGGCGTCGCGCAGTGGGCAGCCATTCGCCGCGTCAACATGAGTTGGGCTGGGTTGGCCAAAGCAATGACAACAAAAAAGCAAAGTCATCACTGTTGGTGACACAGTTCTCCTTGACCGGCGTCGTCAATGTGAAAAGCCGATGACGCCTAGCCGCATGGCTCCACGGACTTGCTAGGGTTATCACGATACCATGACGGCGCCCCAGACGCTATCGCGCGCCTATACTGACTTGAGCGAGACGTGAGTGGGCGTTGCCGATCTGAATATGCCGCTATCTGCAAGTATCCGATTATGATACTGAAGAATCGATTTATGACAGATGAAACGTCTGCTAATTCTTTGCTGATTCCTCAGAAAATAGCACATCGCCAGTACTGTATTGGCCTGCTTTAAAACCCGAACGGTGATCGTCAACGCGGATTCTATTGCCACGATCAAGATCAACAAACGAGACATAGAGGACCAAAATTGGTTCGAGAAACCCAAAGCTGTCTTCTGCTCTCTGGACAATACTCCCTCTCGCCTGGTTTGCTTTCCCAGATTGTTACGGTCGCGCCCCCTCCAAGGCTGGGCCCGAGATGACCCTGCATCGTCATCATCAATACAAGACACACAGGACCAGTCGTCACACATCTTTCGCCAAAAAGAAATGACTTGTCGAAGCTCAAATTAGCCTGCGTAGTTCGCTGCTGATGAGCCGTCTGCACTTAAGCGGAGCAAGAGCTCCAAGGCAAGATACCTGTCAGATTTGACCATATACCTCTCAGGCTTTTCAAATTTCAACCACTTTCACTTTTTTCTTTTCTTTAGCGCATGTATCCAAATACCCATGTCCATGTACACCGCTGCTTGCACTCAGAAGCCTCTTTTGCCTCCTCTTATCCCTTCATGTCAACTCCAGGGCAGGCAATGCTCCCACTGAAAAGACGAAAAATGTCTGGCACCCTCTAACGTACCTTGTACCGATGCTAGGGTTGCTTTTGATTGGACAATTCCATAAAAAAAAACCGTCCCGTTGCCCCTTTGCTCCATCGACCCTTCATCCTCCCCGCTATGGCCAAACGCTCGTCTAGTGTCCACGACACTCACGACTACGTACAACACCTCCACAGAGCTGTTGGAACCGTTGTGATTGAGGTGGCGGCCGTCATTTCACGTACATCCGGTTTATCTCGTGTGTTAGGACGTTGTTTTCCGGCTTCCGTATACAAGAATTGTATGGTGAGAGCCAACACACAGCTGCGCTGCTCTACCCGGGTTTCGCCTACGTACAATTGAGGTTGCTATACCTGTTGGCATCACAGACCTTTCGCAAATAACATCCTGGCTCTACTGGAAAAGCAGCTGACCGTTACGCTGTCCCAGCAGGACGGTTCGGGGGCGCACGCTACTGGTTTTACGACCAACCAGCACAGTATTCAGTTATTACATGAGCAAACAAATTTCTAGGAGGTAGCCTGCTACTCACGGCAGTCAAGTAGCAGCGGATTGGTCCAATCTGGACGCACCAGCACAGTGGCAACCCCGGTCCAATGATCCTCGCGCCCATCTCGTGCCAATCGAGCGAGATCTGGGATCTGAACGACAGGGTATGACATGGCCCCGGACAGTGCAAGTTCGGCTTAACGCGATCTCAAACAAATGGCTAGTTAATTGAGACGCGGTACCTAGTCTAACTGAAGAGACGAACTAGGATGCCTTGACCTCGGCCTCACCCTCCACAGTGCTCGACTTCATCAACTTCAACAATTCCCAGTCAGTCAGGTTGATTGTTAGAAGCGAGAAGGCTTCGGGATTGGACTCTCCAAGAAAACCTGTTGGGTATCCCTGCTTTTCCTCTGAGTCGCTTGCTCTTAAGTATGAAGCACAGCACTGTACTGCACAGCAAGACTTAGCCTGTCTGCCTATGTACGTACCTTGGGTAACAAGGGATGGGTTACTCCGCTCAACTATGCTCCCCTTGCTTCCAGGTGATGCGGGTCCCTCTGGCCTGCTTGAAGCCATCGAAACAAGTGTTTACTCCCCTACTCCCTTCATCTCTCCCATTTTTTTCTTCACCCACCAGCCTTTTTCTATTTCTGTCAATTTCCATTGGCCGTGGAAATTGACACTAAGTGTCGTGACACCAGGGACACTTACTTGCATGGGGTGTTGCGGCTTCTGGGAACGGTATTCAGAGTCCTACTCCTAGGCGTTGGTTGGGATGCATCATACATACAATGCGGCTTTCGGTGCTCCACCTAGGATGGCAGATGAAGCATCCTGCAGAAAAGGCATGGCAAAGCAGGGTGGTCGTCCCGTTGCGGGCGGGCGTCTACACGTGCTGACAGAACGCTCCGACGGAGGGGTAGCGCCTCAACTCGCAGTAAAAGGTACGGATAGCACCCCGGTTGATACTTTACCTCCTCGCTCCACCTTATCTCCTCTGATGGCGGGGAGGGTGTCCCCCAGAAGAGGCGCTTTGCCTAACGCCAAGCTGGACTGTTGGTAGCGTCTATCATGTCGAGCAAGGGTGGCACACAGACCCCTTCATAAGTCAAGACAATCACTTAACCCATCTTCCTTTGATGTTGGCTTATTACCGATGGGTCAGGTACCAGACAAAAGAAGAAGAGAAAGCTTGTGCTGGCAAAACGATCAAACGTTCCTTGACCCTACCAACAGATCAACTCTCGACACATCGCCAGTTGAGTACAAGAGAGCCAAGATCCCCCTCAGAGACGTTTATATATCGAAAAAGGCACCCGCATTTTCCATCAGCTATCCTTGGTCTAAACCCTCCCTTCTTTACTTAAATCCCTTCCATCGCCCTTCATCCCTTGCCTAGGGTTTGTCTATCTAGGCGCATCTAGTTCCGGCCATCCTTTGCCCTTCCGCCAGCCTCTAAGGACTCGAACTACCGTCTATCGCCTTCCTGATATTCTTCAAGAGGCGGCGCACTTCCACCTGAATCATAACAAACAACTCTGGATCATAACAAAGACCCAACACCATTTACATCGTCCCGTCTGCTTTTCTGGGTAACTATTGCCAATATGAGTATCCATCCATTCCTCGATATGGACGGGGCTTCTAAGAGACCTTCGGGTAACTCAAGGGAAGACATGAGCACAGCAAACTGCACTTATCAATGCTCGGCCCAACCCCAAACCCCACCAGGCTCAACTTCAGGAAGCCCCAGAGTCAAGCTTGAGAGAGTAAAGATTGAGGGTAAGTTTTGGTTCTCCCTGAGATATTTGTCGTCCAAACAAAGAACACCCAGGGACTAACGCCAACTCTCAAGAGTTCAACAATTTTCCACAACTGCAGAATCTTGCGTTGCCTCAAGGGAGCTCACCTGTAAAACTCCCTAGTTTAGGCGAATTCGACGAAGGAGTAGAAGCCCTTGTTCGAGCTCATGGACCAGTAAATGCTTGGAATCCTCCATCGCCACTCCTTGGCCTCACACGCAACCCAACCACTCTTGAGCCTTTGAAGTCCATCACTCAACCTCAACCATCATGGTCTCTCAAAGACCGTTCCGCAGAGGACCCAGCCCGCGATCATCCTGTCTCAAGGCGAGGAACCATCACCGCCCCCGGCCAGTTCGCCCCCGGTATTGAGTATTCTCGTCATGGGAGCTACGGACACTCAGACGCATACTACGGATATGCTGCAAGCAGTCCATCTCTCCAGGGCCTGCCAGTAATGGACTGCTACCCAAGCCCACCACCCGAGGGCGAAATTCGTCACATCAACCAAAAGTACACGACAGAGGAGGGCGACTTCATCATCTACGCCTGCCACGACCAGAAAATGAAGTGGCAGCGTATAAAGCAAGAATTTGCTGCCCGATTTGGCCGCACCCCCGAACGAACTGTTCAAGGCCTTCAGGCCTGGTACTACCGTATGAACATGCGCATCCCTATTTGGGACCAAGATGGCTGGCTGTGCTTCGATAATGAGGACGATCTCGAGCCTCGTCATGTCAGCATCAAGTGTCGAGATCGCGACAGCCAGGACAAGCCAACAGAGCCCCTTGGTATTGCCCAACGGTACCCTGAACGGGCTATCAACTACCCTTGGGTTGACCCTGAGACCAAAATCAAAGCCAGAGATTGGGGTAAGTCTTTTTACCGTGGATCGTGTTTTTAGGCTTTGGAACTAACAATGTTTGTAGCTGCTAAGCGAGCACTGCAATATCGCGAAAGACGAGAACGGCGGCGAAGAAAGGAGCAGCGACGGCTGAAGCTATAGACGAAGCAAAACGATGCTGCCACCAATTTCGAAGCAATCGCGCACCAACAAAGCAACTTGAACTCGACCAACAGCAGCGATGCTGCTAAACACAGAGTGGCTTCGGCCCCTTCATTGACGAAGCGAACGTTTTATTCCTTTGACCGAAGATTTCTATATCATGCCTTTCGACACGACCGAATTTCCGATGACACGAATTTCATGCTACCACATGTACCTCTCATACCCCAACGCATGTAATTACTCCCCTTTGTTATCTACATACATCTCATTGCACATTTTCGAATTGTTTTGCCCATTCGGTACGTTTTAGACGATTACCAGAGGCTTCCAGAGGAGACATAAGAAGACCAGGGTAAACCAGACCATGGTGATACCTAGCAAGACCGGATGCTTGCTGGGTTAGGCGTTGGGCGAGCGAGGACACAAAGAGATGACAGGTTGACGGCTCCTGGCATCATGTTTCCCACGTGTTTGTACTACTAGACAGGCTATGACGGACCATCTAAAATAATGGAAGGAATGGATATAGGCCAAAGAAGGACGTTGGACGGGAACAGTCTGCATGTATGATCTAGGTTTGTTAATACCATGCAAAATCTATTGTTAACTCTATACCCTCACAAAAAATCTATCTATGGTGTCTATAATGTCTATTGTCGTCTTCTTGGCATGGGATCACAATGAGCTTGAGCCAAATGCAGATGCCATCGTATCCAAGTTCTAATCTCAAAGCCACCTACTCATAGTCCTTGACATGATCTGCAGCCAAGGGCGCAACTCGACCCCTTCGGCATTCGCGTCTATGTCAAAGGAGCGAAGACAAACAAAAATGTTGAAATGGGCTAGGCCTTCAGTGCAGGGCTGAAAAGGCCGGATGCCTCGTGGGCACGTGTCAGAAGAATGGTGTCGCTTGGCGTCGTGCAGATGCAAGGTCCTTCTGTGGAAGAAGATTCGAACACTGTGGTCCCCGTCACTGACATCCTTCTTCGCCCATCAGGACGAGATGCCGGACGCACGAACAAGTCAGCCAAGCATTGTCTCAAGAGTCGAGGACGACGCAATCCTCCAATCACCCCGCACAAACAAACAACTCCACTGTGTGACGGGTTCTCCGAGTCTATTCAATCAAAGATAAAGATGTCCGGTTATGCCGGATTGGGATCGTTGCTGGTTGTTGGTCGTCGCTTGAGCTGCGGGTTCGCCTAATGTAGCGAATGGCGATGGCATTACGCCTCAGGGGTATGCCGTTGTGGCTTGGACCTTGCACAGTCAAGGGTCCTAGGGGTGATGATTTCGTTGACCAATATACACTGTCTGTTGGGTCAAATGTGTTTGTCGACGACAAGGCTGGGATCTGCATCTGTTGGACGTGTTCTTACTGCTGATGATCAAAAGCGGGCTGAAGTGTGACGCCTCAAAATCTTTAGTGGTCAACATCCTAGTGAAAAGCACGGCTGCGTTTCATATAGGTCCTGATACGGGCCATGGTGGCATCGTCGTCGTCGACTCCATCGAGGACCATGTTATCGTCGCTCTCGTCATAGTATGTGTTGTCAAACTCCTCATCGTCAGACGCATTCCCGTTACGATACCCGTAAGGATGTCGTCCGTACTCATCGTCCGACTCCACCTCGTCCTCAGGATAATCGGCTGTATAGTAGTTCTCGGCTGCCGAATTTGCCTTGTCAGCCTTCTTACTCGTAAAAGAACCTCACACTGGGTGGTGTCGTCCAGGAATAGTGACCTACCATTCTCATCCTCATCGTCAAGGTCAAGGTCTTCGTCCTCGTCGCGTTCGGGGCCGAAAAACAAGTTGCTTTCTTCCTTGCCATCAAGAACCAACACACCAACATCTGTTGGCGCTACATTTACCGTCATGGCATGCGCGGGGATACGAACGTATTCCTCAATAACCCAGTCGTCGTCGTCTTCCGCATCACTCACATCGCTCGTGGTCATACTCACATCGTTGGATTCTGAAGTACTGGTGACTACTTCTGGGTGACGCTCCTGGTATCTTTTGGTTGGGGCTTTAGGCTTGAACCTGGTACGCTCCGCCTTTCGCTTTTCTTGCTCCATCTCCTGGAGATTGGCGCCAATCTCTTTCATAACCCAGTCGTTCATATCGGCCGCAATCTTTGACATATCCTCGTTATGTGGGTTCATAACAGACGTTGGCAGAGGAGCCCGTGTATCGGCTTGGGGTAGGGGAGAAGGTTGCCTACTCCTTGCTGCTGGTTTCTTGAGGCGTCGCCCCTCTACTGGCTTCTCCTCTGATGGCTCATCCACAGACATGGCTGTACCTTGATTTTTTTGTCCAGATGGTACCACCACAGATGCCTGGATAGACTTGAGTACTTTCGCAGCTCGTTGACTAGCCTTGGCACGGCTTCGCTCAACGAATACAGCAGGTCCATAGCGTGCTCGTTTCTTGAGACCAGCACCAGAAGGCTGACTTGCGGGAGACGCCATCATCATCTTCCTCGATATATGAAAGCGTCGCGGTTCGGAGAGTCTAGAGGTATCGACTGTTTGCGTGTCCGAGGTAGAGGTGACACCAGCAGGAGCTGTTGCCTGGGCAGGGAGGGCACTCTTTGTCTGAGATGCATCATCGCTGGGACCGGAAACGTGAATGACGGGTTTGGCATCGCGGAAAGACGGCGCGGGAGTCTCTATTGTCGGAGATTGAGGGCCGGGATGTCGCCTTTGATAGACCCAATTACTGTCACTTCGATGGCGCTTCGCGCCTTCGTCAAACTCTGGATCGAGTTAGGTACTGCCATGGTGAATGTGCAGAGGTGAGAGGGAGAGCATACGGAGGAAGGTCACAGGTGACTCGTCGTCACGCTTACGCTTTACGCGAATAAGCTGAGGTGGAATAGACATGGTTTCTATCTGCTGAAGGCGGTAATCGAGCGATGCAGCGCGATGCTAGGTGAAGGCTTCACAGCACACAACAACGTATTGGTGATGTGGCCTGGAGCGCTTGGGGAGAAATCGCTTTAAACCTAGGAGATTCAAAGCCTGGAGCTTATATGCGCGGGTATCGTGATAGAACTGCGCGATGATACAACTGGTAAATGTGTCGAGTTGCGATCGATGAGGTCAGAAGTTGGCCAATTTTTCGTTAATTTTTTGTTTGGGCTGGGCTCATCCACTTTCCGGAATGGTGGGGCCTTCGTAAAGAGCCTCCGGGAGAGTGGGGCTCCTTTGTGTTTAGTGCCTGTTTAGTGTCCATAAGCAGCGATCGTTAGTGGAGTTTGAATGGAGAGAGCGCCTAGGGGGTTGGACAATAATCCGGACTTCCTCTGTTAAATAATTCGATTGGGATCACTAAATGGAGCATTTTTAATATCCTAAGAACTCATCATAAGACTGCCCAGAGCTCAGTGTATGATAGTATATGAACTCTAAAATCATCGTAAAGTTTAGTAAGAGTCATGCATAGAAGGGCTGTACCTCTACTCCGAATTTTTCTTAATGCCCAAGGAGAGTATCATATTAAGATCCACCTGATCAAGAGATGGACATGAACCGCGACAGCGAGTTGTTTGATGTTTGAATAAGTCAATTGACTGGCGGAATACCCCGAGTCTGGGCTTTGGAGTGGCTCTTGGATGGCATAACTTTGGTGCCATTGGCATTGATGGTGGATGTTGAGCTGGGGAGTGGAGACAGCCAACGGATGAGAATCTCCTGAAGTGCTGGGATATAAAGCCGAGCAGTGAATCGTCGAGTGGTTCGATATGATTTCATAAACATTATGTTGACTGTTGAGTTGTCAAGTATAGTTGCTGACTCGAGTAAATGAAAGGAAATACATAACACAGCCGAAGGTCTTTCTGGTATCAATTCTGCGTCATTCTAGTAGTTTACCGCAACTGAAATGCAAACGGTTGGAATGCGGGGGCGCACGGTTCACCTCGTTCCATGGTCTTACAAGCTACAGCCTACAGGTGAGCTCGGGCACGGCAAGCACGGGTAGTTGCTGATACTTTCCTTGCTCCCGTTGCTTTGACATGCATGAACTTGGAAAGCCTGATTTTAAGATCGATCTTGTCATTCATCAGGCACCTAAGTTATAATGAGAGCTTTTGATATTGCTACCAGGCTACAATGCTTCTCGAGCATCGATTCCTTGATGCAATGTTGATCCGCACCTATGTAGCTCCCAAGCAAGGCACCGAAGCTAATTGGTACCCGTCGCTGCAGATCGTGATCAACCCCCAGACTGCGTGGGTGTCAACGCCATGATGTGAGGCATGGGTAGCTAGCTACTCTTGAGTCAAAGAGAGCTTTGAAGGAATTGAACTATAGGAAAAATGGTATATCTTGTCAATGCCTTGAATATTATGTTACCAACAATTTCGATGCCATTTAAAGTTCACTCTGCCCCAGCATCATGTCTCCTCTCCAAGGGGGTTATCGTTATCCTAATGACGTTCTTTGGCTTCCTCCTTGGTGGTACTAAGGCGGCCTTCACGTGTTTGGCCCCAACGGCAAGCTCGAATGCCTTGTTCTCCCTTGTCTTGTCTAGCTGCCTTACCCCAGGTTGTCTTCCACTCTTGGCTTCCTCCCTCACCAAGTTACCTTATTTCGCAGATCAAGGTACGGACATCGTCGTTTGATGTTGCATTGACTGTCGTCATCCCGCCTCCTCCATCTCCCTCCTCACCTCACCTCATTGTTCTCGCATCATTACTTCCGTCATCCTTCACCTCTACCTCTACCTCAAATTTGTCACTCTTCTTCCCACGCGCCGCCTCTTGTCAAATTATTGTCAATGCGCTGTGATGCCGTCGTAGTGATCCCAGGATCATCGCTGCTTGTCGACAGAGGTACGAGCATCCCTGCGTATCGTTCGATTCTCGCGCGCTCATGACATCGGAGCATCAACATTAACACAATCGCTTTTCTAGAACCCGCTACTTACCTTTGCTACACCTCGGCACTACAATATCATTAGAGTTTAAGTCATGTACGCTCTATAACCCAAAGATTCTTGGCTCCGGGTTGCTCACAGAAACAGCACATCAAACCCGATCATGTCACCCAAAACGCCTCTTACTATCACCTACAAGAAGCCTGGAACGGCACCTCCCATTTTCCTTGCGGGCTCCTTCTCCGATCCACAATGGGAACCTCAAGAGATGGGATATACTACTGACCAACATGGAGAGCATACTTTCCAGGCCAACGTCATGGTTGAAGCTGGCCAGGATTACCAGTTCAAGCTTCGTATAGGACATGGCGACTGGTGGGTTCTGGCCGAAAACTATCCCACTGGTGAGCTTAACCGAACTCTTCCTCATTGAAAATTTCTCTAATATCCATTTGTTAAAGCAACCGATGACTCGGGAAACGAAAACAATGTTATTAGCGTACCCAATAATTCCACAGAAGAAATCGCGCCGGCTGGCATCGATACGCCAGCAATTAAAGTGGACAATGACACGCAACAAACCTCGACTTCGGCAGAAGCTGACGAAACCGAAGAAGACATTGGAGCGCCACTACTTCCTCATGAGTCCTTGGGCGACCGTCCCGAGAAAGAAATTGTGGAGGACACTGAGGTGCCATTATTTGCGCACGAGTCGTTGGATGAGAGTACCAAGGATGAAGACACCGAAGAAACCCAAGCGCCGCTTCTTGCGCATGAGTCGCTGGGAGACGATAACAAAGACGAAACAGATGACCTGAAGGCGCCATTGTTTGCGCATGAGTGCTTGGGTGCTTATGATTTTGGAGATGACGAGGATCACGACGCAGCTCCAATTGCAGGTAACAGCCCAGGGCGACATTCCATCGCCAAGTCAAAGCACGACAAGGTGGCCGATATTGATGTCAACGATCCTACTCTTGAAAAGTTTCCTTCTGAGCGCGGTTCAATTCTTGATGCCATTCGGACCATCCAAACTCATCTTGGAGAAGACCATACCCACCTTGATGACATTCCTTCGTCACCTCGCGTGGTCTCGTCCAGAAGAACCAGCCTTGATTCTAATGATGACATGTGCTTATCACCTGCGTCTTTGAGCCCCACTGCTACTAGGAGACGAGAGAGCAGACCTTCTTACAGTGGTTTCGGAAGAAGTCGCTCAGCAGTCTCCCTAGGTTCGATCGAAGAAGAGCCCAAACCATCCCCTGACAAACAACCACAAGGACCTCCTGTTGTTTCTTTACCGAATCCTAACTCAGTGAGCAAGACTGTAGGACTAAAGTCGCCCCCGAGCGAGGAGGACGAAGCTGTTGTGATGAAAACCTCCGAGGTAAAGCCCAGTGAGAAGACCAATAGCGTTTCATCATCTCAAGTTGAAAGTTCTGAGGGTCAGAATACCCAACACGAAGAGGCCCCGAGCGCCGCCACGACCGGAGAGACCTCCGGGGATGCAACCCCCCAGGCAACTGATGGCAAGTCTGTGGAAGACGGATCGTCCGCCAGCCCTGCATCGAATTCCATTCCTTCATTACAAGACGCACAATCTACCCAAGATCCGAATAGCCAAAAAAGAGTGAAGAAGACAGTACCTTCGGGAGATTCGTCTCGAAACCCACGCGGGAGCGTAGTGCCTATGTAAGTATAGTTGCGTCTAACAACGAGCGCTGCTGACAGTCACGATTTAGGATTATCACAACAGGGGCGCTCGCAGTCGCTATCGGAATAGGGTGGTGGCAGGCTGCCGATCATTAGGGAGAATAGCCAACTTTGTTGACAAGGGATTCTGTGTTGGCTTGGGTATATTATTGAAGGATAGGGCATTGACGACATGCATTAATGGATGGGAACTGCGCAAACCAGGGACTGGTCAAGGTCGCAACAAGTGACAGAAACTTACGCATCCTAGGGGCGACTAGGAACATGTTTATTTTGTCGGCATGAGTCTGTTCATTAGTTCTTTGTAGGAATACGTTAGTCAGGGTTATTCTATTCCGCACCTCATGCCCAGAGGTGGGACAGACGGGAATTAGGGCGGCGGTACGTACCCACCGTTAGGTCGCCGGGGTGCAAAACCTCCGATGGCCGACATGAACAGAAAAAAACCTATTGGAGAGAGTGATCGCAACAAGCATAACCTATTCACAATCATTTCCCCCCGCCATCATGCAGCGTGTGGTAGCGAATTCTGTTTGTTCGCTTTGTACGATTACATCTCGACCAGCCTCTGCAGTGCGCACATCATTGCAGCCATGCCTCAGTCAGCGTTTGTTCTCGCAACGTGTGAAGCCTCGCCCCTCACGTATGGTTCTCTCAGACCGTGTCGACCGAGCCCCTCCTTCTCACGATGACCGACGAAGGCGTCGCGACGCCCCAGGACCCTTTGGAGGCATGAACAGGACAGTCGCCAATGTCGATCCTGCTCGTAGAGCTGGCCGACAACGTGAGCCAGCAGCCAAAGATTCGAAAGGAGGAAATGGAAGAGAGAGGGACAACAGGAGAGGCTCGAGAGATTCGGACGACCGGAAGGCACTCAAGATGCAGCGGGCGCTAGCAACAGTTTCCTATGGAAAGAGAACGGTGATGAAGGAAACAATGCTTGAATTCGATTCATTCGACAATTTTGACCTTATGCCCGACCTTCAAGCCGCCGTAAACGATGAGCTCTTCAAGGGTATGACCGACATTAAGCCAACACCCGTACAGAGGCTTGCGATTCCTGCCCTGCTGGGACAAAAGGGCCCTGACGACCATAAGAAACCAACGCATGAGATGAAGTCGTTCCTACTGGCTGCCGAAACTGGTTCTGGAAAGACCCTGGCCTATCTTCTACCCGCCGTTGATGCTCTCAAGCTTGCCGAGGCCGAGGATCCTGAGATCAAGGCATATCGAGAGCGATGGCAGATTGAGAAGGAGCGACAACAATCGGGCACTTCCAAAGGCAAACCTTTTGATGAGCCGCATCCTACAATGGCTCGTCCCAAGGTTGTCGTCCTCGTGCCCACTGCAGAGCTTGCACATCAGGTTACGAAAGTGTCCAAGTCGCTATCGCACGTCGCCAAGTTCAAGACAGAACTTTTGTCTTCAGATTTGAAACCCCAGCAGATTCAGCGCAACCTTTACGGACCTAGAGGAGTCGACATTATCGTCTCAACACCTCATCTGCTCGCATCTATCGCTGATTCGGATCCCAATATTCTCTCACGGGTGACACACTTGATCGTCGATGAGGCAGACTCGCTTTTCGACCGAAGTTTTGCTCCTGTAACAACCAGCATCATCGAGCGAGCGATGCCATCTATGAAGCAGTTTATCTGCTGCTCTGCTACAATTCCCCGAAAACTCAACAACTACCTCGCTACCAACTACCCCAAGATGGTCCGAATCACCACCCCCAACCTCCACGCTATCCCCCGACGTGTTCAGTTGGGAGTGATTGATGTTTCAAGGGAACCTTACCGTAACAAGAAGGATCTCGCTTGTGCTGATGCCATTTACTCCATTGGTCGCGAGTCAGCCAGCCACGAGGGTCCCGTCAAGGACGAGATTGACGTTCGCCGTATCATGGTGTTTGTTAACGAGCGTGAAAAGACCGAGGAGCTGGCCGCTTATCTCAAAGAAAAGGGAATCACTGCCGATGCTCTTCACAGGGATACTCCTGAGAAGCGCCATGGCGAGGTTCTCGAGACCTTTACTACTTCCGAACCTCTAAGAATCCCTGCGCCTTCAATTCCTTCCAGACAACGATCTCTTGCCAACGTGAGGGTCCTGGTTGTTACGGATTTGGCCTCAAGAGGTATCGACACCCTGGCTGTTCGTCACGTTATTCTCTACGATGTGCCACATACAACTATCGATTTTATCCACCGACTTGGTCGTGCTGGACGAATGGGCCGACGTGGCCGCGGTATTGTGCTTGTTGGTAACGACGATAGAAAGGATGTTGTAGCAGAGGTGAAGAACAGTATGTTCAGGGGACAGGCGCTTATTTAACTTTCTATTTCCATTCCTCACCACGTGTACGATAAGAAGAATTATTGGATTGGTTGGTTATGTACAACAACAGGGACATGAGGCTAGACAAAGTCTGTTTGCATAGACCGGGTTAGGACGTGTATGATTATCTCCATAGACACTGTACAATATTTGAACGTTGAACTTGTTTTGTTCGATTGAAATGTTTTATAAAACCGGCGTAACTTGATACAATCAATGAGACACCTAGTTAATTAATATGGTCGATACTATTTCAGCGGCTCTATCCGCGCCGATCTTGAGCCTCCGCTCAGGGTGGGTCAAAGTGCCCGATGTTTTTGGTGGGCCATCCCGCCTGTGGGTACGTACCTCCATTTGTCGCGTCGCGTATCGTTGGCGTGTTTCTCTTCCGCACAATATCATCATCATAGGTTAGCCGCATTTCCCTCCTCCGCCAAAACCGCACTTCTCGAGTCACTCTTGCAACGCCCTGGACAAAGTCGCAAAAGGCGACTCGATCACTCTTTCTCGAAAGCCTCTCGACGCGACACAAAAGACCAGGAAATCAACACCAACTCGCAATGCCTCGAGCTAAACGTGCGCGTCGTGCGCCCGCACCATCTGCGAAAGCTCATGCACGATCGCCAACACCCGAGGCTGAGGATATCAGCGACCACGAACTCCCACGGCAGGATAAGTCTCCCGAAAGAGGTCGTAGACGAACAACGCGATCTTCAGGCGCTCGTGCTAGCGCAGCCGACGAACAAGCTGTTCTTGCGGCAAATCGACGTCGCGACGCGGCTCTTGATAAGCTGGCCAATGAGGACCCTACTTCCACGACCGGTAACAATGTTGAGGACGGCGACTCTGGTAGCTCAGTTGAAGGCGGACGACGAGTGAAGGCCACGCCAACGCAACGAAGGGATACAACAGGACTCGATCTGGCGGACAGTGTATTTGGTGACCTCGATGATAGTTTCGGAGATGTGGACGACGATACGCGACCAGGACTGCGCTCAACAGATACATCGTCTCTCAACTTGAGCAACTTCAAGCGCAGACCACGTCAATCCAGTATCATTGGGCGAAATGATCCCCCAATTAGACCCAGCAGCCGCAGCGGCAACACACCCAGTATTAGCTCGACACTTCACTTTGGTGCCTTCAAACGACGCGCGCGAGAACCAAGCATTCTAGGAACTGCACGAAAGCCCAGGCCGGAGGAAAACGCTGCGGGGCAGGAGCCAGAGTCGGAGAGTGAGGACGATTTCATGCCTGAAGCTGAATCAACACCACTCAACAACCGGCGGAGGACACAGCCTGAAGCTGAACTAGAGGTTGAAGTTGGAGCCTCTCCGGAAGCATTCGAGGAGCCGAAACACAGAAAGCGGAAGAGCGAAGATGCGCTTCCAAGCAGTGAACGGCCGGAGAAGATATCGCGGATTGAGAGAGATGCGGATGAGGAATCGGAGGAAGAAGCAGGCCCTGCGCCTCAGCAGATCAACGACTCTGATGATGCCGCAAGTGATTCTTCACTATCGGACCTTGGCTCTCCCCTAGGACCCTCGCCTGTTCTTCCGGATCGACCTGTTACACCAGTTAACAACGAAGAGCTCATGGCACTCCCTGCTAGTAGCGACTCAGAAGATGCCAACGAGGCTTGGCCTGATATTCATGCCTTGGCCAAGCGACGCCGAAGACCCTCTGTCACAACACCTGTTCGTGCAGATAATTTCTCTGATGTCTCTTCACCTCCTTCTCTTACACACTCGCCCAACTACGCCGAAACACACAAGACTAGAGGCCGCGCTCCAACCCGACGACAGCAGCCTCCGCCGAAAGTCACAACCGCCGATTTGACCAATCTACTTCCAAAGCGCCACTACAAGAAGCAGCGCGATCCATTCGGGTTGGAAAGCGATGAGGAGCATGACACATCAGGTATGGGGCAAGATGAGGACGAACTGTCATATCTCGACGGCCGGGCTGCTCGCCGAAGAAGGGGCGGTCGACCGACCAGTCGTGGAGGAGCGAGTCGACCAGGCTCACGAGGCGGACGCAACACACAGGCTCTTAAGCCAAGACAACCTGGTTCTTCTAGCAAACATGCCACACGCGACGCACAAACTTACTCTCGTCGTTCTTCTGACAAGGAGAATGAAAATGAGAACGCTAGTGGTGACGAGGATGAGGATGACCACGAGAACAGTCGCTTCCAGCCACTCCCAGATGACACTTTTGAAAATGGAAGCGGCGAGAATGCAAGCACGCCGTCTGCCGACGAACTTAGACAAGCAGCGAGGAAATTCAAAGAGGTCGACAGGTGGGAACTCGACTTTGAAGAGGTCACACAGAGTTCGTCTCCACAAGGTGCGCGGTGAATCATAAGAACAGAATAAGGTAAAAAGGCCGGGGCAGCAGGCGTTGGGTCGGATGGAACAATTG
>JAASAY010000180.1:0-43266 GCA_014822085.1 Fusarium stilboides
TATATATATTTTATAGTAAAAAAGCTAATATAGCTAGAAGCGCTATAATTTATAAACCAACTAGAGAAATAAGCTTATAAATAAGCTCCTTAGGAAATATAATATTTAAAGTATCCTTTAGTAAAGATTTTATTATAAAGACGAATTTATACCTATTTTATAGTATAATTATATTAAATCAGAGAAATATAATAAGTATAGAGGCTATATAGGCATTAGGGTTAGTAATAGCCTTATATAAAGCTTATAGTAAGGCCGGTAAGAAAAAAAGCTGCTATTACGGCCTATATAAACCTATTATAAATATAATATCTATAATATAGCCCTTTATATATAGGGAAACTACTAGTACCTATTTTATAGGCCTATTTAGTAGCAAATATATATACCGATTGATTTATATTTGACTAATTAGCTGACTTTGGTGGCGTATGCAGGTCTGACTGTCTCTATAAGCCTTACGGGGTTAAAGGAGATAATGTTGGATAACTTTACGGGGGAGAGATGTGGAGGGATAACCCTTAGGCCTCATGCATAAAGTGCATAAAAAGGTTTCTTGGTCCTTGTGCCAGATTTTGGATGTGAATCACCACACAATCCCGGTTAAAGACATATGCAACAGGCGGAGGAGTTAAGCGCTGCCCTTCTCCGTTAGGTACTTCTAGCATCCCTGTAAGATTTCAGCCCTCGCTTTCGAAGACAGTGCAGAATTTTGGACAGCCGCATCCTTGTAAGGACATTCCAGCCTCCAGCAATACTTACGTAGACCTCGTATTCGGGACTAGGGATCCGCCTAATAATGCAAAGCAAAGGTCCGCCCATTGCACACCGGTCGACCATCAAAGTATGGCACGAATGATCTAACCCCACTTGATGACATGTGTGGAACAGCTGAACAAATGCGATGTTCAGGCCACACCACACACCAGGAAAGGCACACCAGCAAGTCACTGACGCTTAACACCACGCTATCGCCCTTTCTTACCCTCAATAAATGCTAGAAACAATAAGAGCAAAGCGACCAGTTGAGTAGACAAGGTTAGTATATCTCAAAGGCTTGCAAAGTCACCAACATGATAAAAAGGCAGACTCGCTCCCTTAAGAGCACTGGGAAGAGGATGATCGCTTCGGCACATAACTTCAGACTCCAATCCAGAAACGTTTACTCTTCCTGTATGCGAGTCGTTGCAAAATCCCACGCAGAAGATCAGGGATGGCTGAGCCAACTAATCCAGCCACCCCTGGCTCCAAATTAGCCACAATTCGGACCGGATAATTAACGCACCGTGCCTCAATCTGACAAGACCAAGATTATCGCCGCTACCTTCAATTCAGTGAAATTTGTCTCCAACTCCAGCATCGCCAAACCTCTTTACTACATTCATGTTCTAGTTCAGTCTTGCTGCTAGTGCCGACTCGCTGACATTAAAGTCGAGTTGAGGTGAGATTGAGCAATTGATTGGAAGAGCACGTGACTTTCAGCATTGGCAAGACGTTCATCTTGACACTCTTACCCGCCCATTATAGTTTTAGAATCTCAGCTGAGCAGTATTAATGTGCGACGGGTAGTGCCCATAGTCCCAATTGTAATGCTAGCCGTCGCATGAATTTAAAAGCTCCACAAGGTTATGTTCTTGGCGGGTAGCGTATCCTCTGCCAGCGAATGCGAAGGATTTACCACGAGGAAGAAGCTCAAAAGTTCAATCCCAACTTATTACTGAGCACCATGAGTCTGACCATGAGGCTGGGTGGCCAGCCCTTTTATGCAGCCTGACTTGCACAGATGCCTGAGGCATAAGCACACAGCCCCCGTTCTGTGGCTTGCATTATTGGGGTTCAATCAGGCTGAGACATCAACATAGGCTGACTTCTCACTCCCTTTCCACGATATCATCTACTATTTGGGCCAGACTTGCTTGTAGCAAGTTGACCGCATCATACCCAGTGCATCATCAGGGCAGTATCTCTGTGAAGTCGCTGCGCAGTCAGATAGATTCAGCCTATCACGGTGTTTACAACCCAAGAGCCGTTTCGACTATCACGTAGTGGAAATAGCCTAACTTGTGTTGGAGCTGGGTAACAAGAACTTGAAGTAGCACCGCCGTGTCTGTCATTCCCGTCATAACATGGAACTTGCAACATCATCTGAGTTACGCGGTGTATCTGCAGACCCTCGAGAGTCGCTTGAAAAAGCGATGAAGGACTTCCGAAGTATCCTGACGCAAGATCAACATGACAAGCTCGAGAACATCGGCGCCATCCGCGATCCAGACACTGTCATAATATTCACTGCTCAACTGGACCGTGAAAACCAGCTGAACAAAGGTCGCGGCATCGCGAGTCGTCTCTTGTCTGTTCTTCAATGTGTTCAGACTTTCTCCGCAATAGTGGATACCTTTGTCTCATCCCGTCCAGAGATCGCCGCTTTGGTCTGGGGAAGTATCAAGTTTACTCTGCTCGTGAGAGACTCATGCCTCCCTTTGCGAATTCCAGCTAACTGTTCGCAGCTAGCAGTAAGCCACACGTCATACTTTGAGAACCTGTCTGCTCTTTTAATGGAACTCAGCAGCGAATGTCCACGCTTCACTGAATACCAAGCCCTGTTCACGACATCTGTACGGCTCCAGGGAGCGCTTTGCGCTTTCCACGCCTCAATCATTAGTTTATGCAAGCACGTGGTAGAGGATATTCAAAGACCTTGTTCGTTATCTTCCTCTGTCTTTACTTGAAATGCAGTTGCTTACCTGTGGCAGGGCGGGAACACCTCAAAAATGCTTTCTTTCAGACCTTCAAACAAGAATTCAAACGAGACACAAGTGAAATCACAGAGCAGGGAAAGAAGGTCAAGGCGGAGATAGAGCTTGCTAAAGCACAGGCGGATCGCCATGACCAGGTACTTCAGCAAAAAGAAAGAGTGGCTGCATCGAAGCAGAGGTCAACGATACAGAGATTTATGCCGAAAGTCAAGAGCGAACTGAATTCAATCAAAGAGTTACAGGTGCAGCGATTGCTACGTCTAACCAGTCAGTAAGACCTGTTATGCTATCGTAACGGACGCTGACCCTCTAGTAGTCGAAGAGAGACAACGGCTTCTCGAGTCTCTGTCCTCACATGATCACGTGACTCCATTCCGGGAAGCACGAAAGAAGCACCATTACAGTACGGCAGAATGGATATTTACCACTCCCGAGTTTACTCGATGGCATGACGGAACGGGGCCGGCTCTATTATGGTGCTCCGGAAAGAGTATGTTATACGTCACCACCTGGCGGACCATGCTGATGCGAGATAGTTGGAGCTGGAAAAACAATTCTGTGGTAGGCCAAGTCTCTTACACCCAATTATAAACCTGTAAACACTAATTCCATCGAGTGCTAACGTCATCAACCATGTTCTCGTCAAGAAAGGTCGAGATGACCGCGCTGCCTTCTTCTTTCTTCAATACGACAACGCGGACTCCCTGACGGCAGAAACGATAATTCGATCGATTATTCGGCAGTCCATCGACGTCACAACGATGTCTGAACAGGTCGAGAGTCAGCTGAAGGAGCTCGACCAGAAGCACTTTGTTCAACTTGAAGAATGGAAATCTCTTTTCTTGGGGACCCTCCCTGCCGGTGTATTGTTTCTCTTCATCGACGGCCTTGACGAGTGTGTTGCCGCTGAGCGACGAGCTCTTCTTGGCGTGCTACTGAAGCTTAGTACCAGATGCCCAAGCCTGAGGGTATTAATATCCAGTCGTGATAGCGTCGGCGTGGATCTCGAAGGAAGGTTCTCGCGCATGGATCATGTCGCAATGACGCCGATGAACATCACTTCCGACATCCGTATGTATGTTGAGGCGACTATCCAAGAGCGAATTAGAGATAGGGATCTAGTGCTCGAAGATCCCGAGCTTTTGAACAAGATCAGGGATAAGTTGACTGATCACGCTGATGGAATGTGAGTGGACCCCGTTCAGCCTTGAGATAACCATCAGCTCACACGTTAAGGTTCCTTTGGGTAACATTTTTAATAAGTGAAGTCTGCACTACCACCTGCGACGATGAAATCAGAGAGAGTCTTCGCAATCTTCCGAAAGATTTGGAAGAGACTTTCGCTCGGGCAATGTCACGCATCCTATCTCGGCAAAAGAAGACACAACTGGTCCAGAAAGTGTTTGGGTGGGTGGCTGCAGCTAAACGACCTTTGACTCTTGATGAGATCCGCGACGCCATTTCTATCGACATTGGGCAACCTTACACGAGCCCCGGGAAGATTGTTCGTGAATTGAGCCCTATCATGTTGTGGTGCGAGAACCTTCTTCAGCTCACCGAAGAGAACCCTCCTACGCTGCAATTTGCTCACAGCAGCGTCCACGAGTACATAACAAAGGTAAAGCTGCCAGTTCAGCTTTCGGATTTCCACGTGAACTTGGAACGGGCGGATCATTTCGCCGGCGAAATATGTGTCACCTACCTCCACCTCAATGACTTCAAGACTACCATAGCACGACGACAAAAACGAAATGCAGTTCGAGTAAGCCCCTTGGCTATGGCTGGTACCGCTCTTAGCCGAGGATCGAGGTTCACAGAGCTCACGACGCGCATTACTGACGTTCTCGGGTCCTCCAGCGCCAAATCAAATTGCGACCTTGCCGAAACATTTGTCAAACAAGACACATCTGGAGACATAGACAGATTTAAACAGACCTATCCGTTTCTTGGATACGCTTCGAACTATTGGATCTTTCACACCGCTAACTTCCAAGAGGGTAGGTCTATCACTTGGAACTTATTGCATAACATAGTTACGAACGGGCACGCTCTAGCATGCACGCCCTGGCAAGAGATGATTTCTCCTCAAAGAGAAGAAGCAATTCTCGACTGGAGCCACCAAGAACATCATTATTCATTCTTGTGTTATGCTCATACACTCATGCAGTTGCCTCAGCGCAAAATGAATCGCCTGATAGAAATCTCAGCACGTGAAGGTGATACCACAGCCATTGCCATCTACCTAGATTCTGGCTATACGAGCAAATCCATCAACCGAGGACTCATCGCAGCATCAAAAGCTGGTCATGTTCAGGTTGTTGAGCAACTCATCAATGCTGGAGCGAATGTCAATGAGTTTGTGGTTGATACTTGGTCTGCACTCGTACAGGCATCAGAACGCGGCCATTACCGAGTTGTAAAGCAGCTTATTTCAGCCGGAGCTGACATTAATGTGGCCAGTAGAGTCAATGGAAATACACCTCTTCTGGCAGCATTGAAGGGCGGTCATATCGAGGTTGTGGAGGAACTTCTTAGTGCTGGAGCGGATGTCGCTGTAACTACTGAATGTGAGGGATGGATACCGCTGAACGCAGAATTGAGGCATAGTTATCTTGAAGTTATCCAGCAATTTGTGAATCTCAAATAGGAGGTATCAGGGGTCAGATCTGGGTTGGGGCTAGTATTTGTCGTCGAGAAGATTTAATGGAGGGAAAGTTGGACCTTGGAGAAATGTATTATTATTTGTACACGGGAACAGACAATAACAGTTCATACTAATTCGACTATTCCTTCTTAGCGGTGAAATCGATGTTTTGGTCCGGAGGATATTCTTTATTTCACATTAGCTTTTCTACTATACTAGACTGACAGTTTCAAGCCTTCCTGTTTTAAATGCTTCTGAGACTTGAGTGTAAAGGTTATACCCATCGATATGAATAGTCCATTCTGAGTTAGGAATAGGAACCCAGCCTTCTAGGCATGGATTGTCAGATTCAGGAGGGATGTTTGCAACTGAATGCACACCGCCCCTACTCGTCGCCAAGCTGGGTTGGTGAATAGTTTTGAGACCAAAATGCCAATCAAGAGTCTTCCAGTTGCGTATAGTGGCAGCATATAAAGCTCTTGCTGGGAGCAAAGATTCCCAATTTCTGCTGGGGTCCCATCGTAGTCAAAGTGCGTACTCTCTGGCCCCTCTGCCGTCTCGAATCGAAGATTTTCTATCTGGAAAAACCTGACATTGCTTTCCAACCATTCGAGAGATGTGATTAGAGAAATCTTCCCTCTTAACTCAAGTATGCCCCGAGCCACAAGGGCTGAAGAGCCGACATCTTCTCTTGTCGGGGTTCTCAACATATGAAAGAGATACTCCGGCCGGTTGTGTGCCGACGGTGGCGGGTAGAAGCATATCTCGCCGTCCAAGGAAAGCCAAGACCAGCTAGGGGCAAGTTGAGCAGCCCTAGGGTTGGAAATACTCCTATCAGTATCTTGGGAAAGCCACCAGGCAAGGTCCTCTCTCAAAATGCTCTTCCACATACCGGCGAGATACGCATCACCCCTCCGAGACTCCACAAGCTTGGCAACTCCTGCAAAAGCGACAAGCTTATCCGTATGAAATGTGAGGTCACAAACAGAGTAGCTAGTGACGATTTCGCACCAGCGAACGGTAAAATCTGCAGGATTGGTCGTTTGCATAGATTGCATAATAGGCACGCATACGTTCCTTTCAAAACAATCTTCAAAGTTCGGTGGTAAACCATTAGGAAACATTTCAAGTGCGCTCCCTTCGTTGCATTCCCACGCAAGTTGTCGCATGCCAAAGTGAACTACTCGCGGCGAAAGGAATCGTTCTTGGAACACCCACCCGCGTCCCATCAATGGCGATGCGTGGACCTCGTCTGTCCATAGACACCCATCGATAAGGAGTTTTCTCCTCAATTCACTCCCGTCCAGCAGATCGAGGATTGAGGGTAGAACACAGTTCCAAGGCTCAGGAGAGAAGATTGATGGATTCTCCCCATCCTCAACTGCATATGAGGCTGACAAGTTCAGATATGAATTGGCATATACTTGACCCATCTTGAAAGCTTCGATCTCCCAGTCCTCACAGGCCTTGTTCTGCATAATGCAAAGGGAGTCGATCCAAAGATAACGGATCCCAAGTGACCGTGTAAGATTGATCGCCTCTTGGAAAACACGCGGAAGGCGGTGTACGTCTATAGAAGATTTAAAGCAACCAAGTGATTGGGAGGTGAGCTTCTCGTACTGGTAGTTACTCCACCGATGGCTCAGCGTCATGTACGGTCCAATAGGTTTCATTTCTTCGTTGATAATGAGATTCAAACTGTCCTTGCCTTGTCCCAAAACTAGCAGACGCGTGGAATACCACGGGGTCTCAGAGTAGGAATGACACGCTGAGTGAAGTCTCTTGCAGTTGTTGACTCAATCTTGGATTTGGCCGATATTGATCTCATTTGATGCGGTGTTCTGCACGTGGGATCTTATTTCTGGAACGTCTGATATTGATTAGATACAGCCATACTCAAGAATGCATGAACTTGCTCCTACCTCCTTCTTTGTAGAATCTCAGCTCGATGAGACAGCCAGCACCGTCGCCTCCTCTGTGATTCCGAGTCAAAAACAGTTGATGAACCTCCATATTTCAGTCACGACGTCCTCCAGTCCGCAGATGCGCTTCAACGCGACCATGATCGGTGTTTGCTTCTTTGTCTTCTTCCATATAGCCATATTCAGCTTGGAAAGTCACGACCAATTGATGCTTAAGCCAAGGTCGATAAACTTCAGGATGAAACTCCTTAAAAGTACTCGGCGTGCCTGATGCATATCCAACAAGCTTGATTGTTCTCTGCATCGTAAAGAGGATACCTCACGGTGGTTTCCCGCTGGGGGTAAACCTCCCTCACCTTGGGATAAAGGTCGCATATAGCTGCGTGACAAGGCTGGCAAATAGGCATTGCAGATGTTCATAAGTTAGGGATATTTCTCAAACTCCTTCTGCAGTATTTTAGGAAGAATTGAGGTCATTAAATCCCTCATTGCTTGTTGCAAAATTTGTTTCAGGAGGCTGTTGGACCAACATGCATATTGGAAAGACCAATCAGACAGGCTAAGGAACCATCAACTGTGGGGCTACTAACCCTCGAAGTTCTATACCCTATCCTTCCACCACATCTTCACCCGAGCTCAGTAGGCTTATAATAACATTCATGTCGGATACTATACCATATATCATTGGACGGTCTTATTCAAAGGATGCTCTGAGCTTTAGGGATCCAATCCCAGGATACTGAAAGAGTTCGATGTCAACAACACCACTGTTGGTTGCGGCTTTCATACTCCTCGTCAACCGTGAAAGTCTCTTTAGATACACTAAAGTGGTCATCTACAAGTCCTTACCCGCCAATGAATAAGTCCACCAAAGGGAAGCGTAAGTAACTTTCTCCTGATAGAGAGTGGTCGAGTCACCTTGCCAACGGTATGTTCCGTGAACCATACCACACACCTAAGCTCTAACAGATATAAATGGACCTCATACACCACGAAACTCGATCAAGAATTCCATTCTGCCTCAAGGGCTGGAAGCAAAAGATTATTTCTAGCTCACAGACAGAAATTCAAGAGTAGCCGAGGGCTCTGGGGCGGTACGCAGCTATCAACAACCTGACCATCAAGGATACACCGAGATCCGCCACGATGCGTTTTTCGCTCTTGACCTATAGTGCAGACAAAGTCAGCGGGCTGTCCATATAAGTCTTGGCTTATACACTTACCCTTTTATAGAGAGTTTCACTGTTCACATTCCTGCAGCTATTTACTTTGTATTCACGATTAAGTGTCAGCAAGCGCAACAATATGTCTTTAGTACCCTCTAAAAGTCGCAGGTTGGCTTGCCAGCCCTTTGCGTCGTCCCGCCCAGTCTTCATGTCCCATTCATGTCGCCTTGATTAACTTCAATCTGATACATGGCTGCGCTACTAACCGGCGTGTCTCGCGAGACGTAAAAAGGCTCATCGTCATCAGTATCATGGTATTGCATCACACTTTTGGGACATATAGTGGTATGATGATGAGCTCCGTCATTTTGAGAGCAGTTTTCCAAGCTTGGGGCAAAACAACGACTGTAAGCAACCAACGAGATCCAGCTGCGGCCTTGTTTGATACGAGCATTGAGGGTCGTAGCACGAAAATCTGAAATCACCCTATAACAGTTTCATTGGTGCACCAGTTCCTTGGTCACCAGCTTCTGGCACTCGCCGTCGGCGCTCGCACTGTCAAGCTCAAGCCCCTCCTCTCGGTGATCTAGAAAGTAGCCCCATGATCGCCATGTATCATTGAGCCATCGAAATTTGAAGCGGGATTCCAACGAACAACATTGAATTGCAACTGAATCGAAAGACTGCACTTATGATGAGCTTGAGCTACATGGATTCGCAAACATATCCCCGAAGGTTCCCATGGAGCTTCTCGATGTCTTTTTTTCTCTTGTCTATATATCGAACTTCATGTATGTTTAATAAATGTCAAACGTGGTGCGGACAAGCACGGCTTGGACAAGGACATCGGCCCAGCCGGCGTGTGATCAAAAAGAGCAAACCAAGGAAACAAGTTCATCGCCAGCCCGTGTGCATCACAATCGATTACGTCAAGATAACACTACTAATATCACGGCATCGCTCCACGCCCTGACACTTGACATCAGTTTCTAGGAGTTGAACGGTGACTACGACTCTTGGTTCATATAAGGCTTCTCCAGGACCTCGCTGCCTCCATGTTGAGAATGGGTCAGATTCTGGCTGGCCTGGAGACAGTGTGACCCTCGTCTTGGTCCCAACAGACGCCGAGATAAAAACGCTCTTCGGGAGCTTTGTTTGTATTGACTCGACAAGGATAGTAATATATGTCTTAGGGGACTACACTCTTGACACCTTAGTGCCGTAGGGATAATCACCAACTACCCGAATTTCATCATATATCCGACGATAAAGGCCATCCAGAGAGAAGTCCAAGGCCTCTCGGGATAAGCATCCTCAGCCACGTCGGTGCTTTCTTGCTTTACAATCCCCAGAGATAGCATCGAAAAGCATGAATAATATGAGATAGCCAGCTGAAGTAATTCCCCATATAAGAGGTTGGTCTGAAGATATTATGCTCTGTCACGGCTATTCACCTCTTATAATACACCACTCTGGAGGTCTTACCTTCGATTGACAGCGAATTATGGAAGGATTTATCTCGCTGATGTTGAGGCTAGAGCCGCAGTCACGGAATAGTCGCTCACGAGCGCTTGCTAGGGGTAGCAGGGTAGCCTCATCCATTCCACTAAGCTAAACGAGTGGCACGTTTTCGCCACAATCAAGAGGGAGCTGAGGAAGGACTTAGACTATCCATGGTCTGTTGTCGCATTGGCTGGGTAGTGCCAAAAGTCTATTGAGTTTCCGAGTCCACTTTACTTAGATCATCGCTGGCGAGCAACTCTATTGGGTCAATCAACAAGGCTTAAGAACCAAACGCCGCGTCACTTAATGACGCGTTTGAGGCTGTCTTCAGCCAGGTGGTAACCTACTTGCCCTGATGGAACACTCTCCAAATTACCATCATTCAAACAACGCCAACTCGGAACGTCATCATAAGTGTTCATATCAGGCTCCTCCCATGTAGACTTGTTTCGAGTACAAATCTGTCTCCAATGACACTTTATCCAACGAGGCACTCACCAGCACGTGACCGTCAGGAGCACGAAGACTCTATCGAAGGTGTCCGGGCTTGGTCCGGTCTTTTGTGGTCGAAATCTCCGCCATGAGTCCACGCAATGAAAACTCGACTTGGTGGTAATAGGCAAGGGAGCTAAGAGGATTCCCGTGACCTCAAGCATCCTAACGTTCCTAGGCCACCACTGACTGTAAGATTGGCGAACTGTTCCTCACCTGGGAGGCGGAGTCGGCAGCTATATATGTGTATACTAGTTCATATGAGCTTTGGGAATAAGCAGGTAAGACGAGTGAGGTTTCTATCACTTCACGGTAGCTCAAAAAAGAAATACAACACTATAGTAGTAAAGTGGTACCTCTGCGCAACTGAGATTTTAAAAATGGCCTCCAGACCTCAAAGTCAGTGATTGCTACCTGTAGTCGTGTATTCATCGTTGGCTCTATCTCGCATGCTCACTGACACACCAGCCGCCTGCACATCGTACTTCAACGGCAACTGGAAGCCAAATGCTGCGTTGAATATCTCCTTAGAACAAAGTCTAGGTAGATTGGAATGCTGTTTTGCTGTATTTAACCTACCGCATAACCTCAAAACGAAGAATTTAGGATCTCAAAGGCAAACGATCTTTCTGTATTGAAGAAATAAATGGTTTACCTCCTCTAACGACCGTCTTGATAATATCTTGCTCCATAGTATTGGCGGTCACTCTTTCTCACTTAGAGATACACTCACACTCGGACCTAAGGTACTCTTCGATGTGTAACCAGATTTGTATCCTTAAACTTGCACCTTGGCAGCTTGTTTCGAATGGCCTGCCAAAGGGTGCTTTCATCAAATGCTTTTTACTTTGTCTTAAGTCTCTGATCCTAGAGAAAACATGGCACATCACATCCTTGTTGTTATTTACTGTGATTTCCTGGTATCCTTACGGGAGTTCCTTCGGTTCTTAAGAACAATAAAGGCCGATATGTGTTAGACTGACAGAGCGATGCGACTCGCTTCGAAAAAGCTTAAGCAATGCTTCCAACTTGAGTTGTGCGGCTGAGTGCTGTTCATATCAACGATGATGATTATTGGATGGTTGATAGAGACAGTCCGGCGCGGTGGAAGGTTGCTGGATAAGCAAGGGACTGATACCTGTATCTCTAGCAAATACGGCTCTTTATAACTTAACTCCGGGCTCACTTCCGCGGTAGACCCTCAGGTTGATGCGGTGGTATTTATTACCGCTATTGCCTTGAAGGTCATTCCGGGCAGCGTAGTAGATGTATATTCGCTTTTGGCCCTGCAGGCGCCAGCGTTCCCATTTCCTTGATAATTATCAACGAAGATGTCTGTAAGCTCGACACTATGCTTCTATATAAGTGCAAGTTTTCTGAGGGCTATGGGCGGGAGTCGGCTTGATAGTATTGGTATTGATCCCATGTCCCAATACTGATCGGCAATTCCTGTTTCTCTCATTGAGTTCAAACTCATTCAAGGTCCCGAATGTCAGTGATCAGCTCCTGTACCATCATGAACAGGCTTTTTTTCCAGGGCTGGCGTCGCGGAAGGGCGGCTTCGCCTTTGGCCCATTCTCAATACTGCGCATGCAAGTTCCGGACCATCCATATAAGGCTGGATATCGTTTCCGAGTTGTGTACTTGTGTGTTCAGTATCAACTCTATGCGTTGCACTTTTCTTAATTACCTACTTACGTCGTCAAGTAACCATTATGGGCGACAGGCTGAAGAGACCACAACCTTCATATTGTTAATCTCAAGCTAGGCAACACCACCATTCCCTTCCGAGAGCGCAAGGCATGAGCCGCTTAAACATTTTTGTCACTGATTGCTGCCATCAAGTCTGACCGCAATCGCCATTGGCTATACAGCACTTAAAGTTACAGACAACAAAGATAGAATAGCTGATGTAGTCGGAGTTTAAGGACTAGACTACCTTTCCAGTCTTGTTTTTTGTAGAACGGGTAGGCTACAAAGGCCATCCCCGGGCTCCCTAGACTTCCGCTAAGACATGTTCAAAGAGTTTCTCCACGTCAACGGCGGCGATCCTTCTGAGATATTTCTTCCTCTTAATCCTGTTAGCATCGATCTTAGGAACAAAACCATACACATGACCGAGTATGATCTCATTGACCTCTCACAACAAGTTTGCGCTAAGTGATATAACCACATGTCTGCTTGTAGATTCGACCATCTTTTTGTGCAGCATTGTTCTTGCTTTGGGTGCTTAGTTCACTCATACTGCTGACCGGATGTCATGAGCAGCTGGCAATCTCGTTTCATGTTCAGTGCTTACTCACACTTTGACGTATGGAAGCCGAGATTTGCATGATGAAGCGGGCATAGGAGAGACGGCACAGCTGATGTTACTAAGCAGGATGATACTCCTGACGACTAAACAGACTGGCGTTCAATACTTTCGTTTTCTTAACATTGCTCATGAACCCTACCCGAGCAAAGACATTGGGTCTTGTACCGCCAGTCTAGACTGTTTTGGCTTGGAAGATCCTTAGGAAACCATTCTCGTCACCTACGACGGTAACGGGCTTCTTCTTCATGTTGAGGAATGCAATGGCAAGTTGATGATTGGGGGAAGATTGACTGGCAAGCTTCTCATTTTTGAATAGGCATGTGTTTCTCAAGGTGACAACCCTTCTGCATCTAACTATGCGAATGATCCAAAAGTATATTTAAGATATAGAGTCGCAAGTAAGGCGTGAAGGTTGGACACCCTGCTTCTAGGTAGGCTTTGCTCATAGGTTGGCAGCGACAAGTTTGCGCTTTTGTTCTTGGCTAGTCATACTCCGTTTTGGCTAATAGGCCGAGCATCGAAAGTTGTCTGCGCAGAGCTGCCTTCAACCAGCTGACTTCCTGTCTACGTTCTGACGGCCTTGCGCGCTGCTTATTTGGTCGAGGTAGTGTGCGCTTGTTGTTATGTTTGAGATAATACCTTGCTGCATCCTGATAAAAAGGCATGATTCCTGAAACGAGAATCAAGGAGGTAAATGGAGGGACAGGAAAGCTTAGTCGATCTGAGCTGGACACCGGAAGGAAGAAGAATTTCTGGACATACTAGCAGTCATGTAGAGATGAGGTCTAGTACGCCAACTTGCCGAAGAACGAAATCATCGCAGTCTCGGACATGATAACGCGAGTGGCTCTGAGAGAAGTTTGCTCATGCATCGTGTCGACCGCGCAGTGGAGTGTGGCGAGAAGAGGCTTGTATCGTGGTACATGGATATGAAGATGGCATTCCAGGCTCGGACATGAGACGCCTGGGTTCAAACTTGATCTCTAGATCGTCCATGACAGATCTTAGAATTCACAAACCTGAGGAGACTAGAAGATGTTGCGTTGAGTGGACGGCTATAAAGAAACAGGGAACGCATACGGATAGAAATAAAGGCACAAAGTCGACTAAATGACCAAGAATGTAAACCGTGGTGAAGGAAGTGAGTACCTCGCAAACCTGCAAGTTCTGGGTGTTTGGCATAGAGACGACATAGTGTTGAGAAATTAGTTCATTGGCAATCTATACAGCCCCCTTATGTAAGCTGCATCTATGCAATGCTTACGAGTGCAGGGCGACGACTATGTTATTGGGTTTAAACTTGGTAGTGCGATGAGATGATCTTAATAGACAAGACTCAGCAGTTGTGGTGTTGGGCATGCTTGATCTTTGCTAATAGAGCAGCGTTGCATAGTTTAAGGGAGTCTGGTAGGCAAGTCGGCGATTATTCTTCGAGAGCTGGTTGAGAAGTGGGAGCATGCTTGCCATTCAAGATGTTTAAACGTCTAGAGATCCTTGACCTTTTGGACAAAGCTAGTGGCTATATAACTATTTTCACGGTCGACTCCTGGAATGAAGTTGTCTACGACTCAGCTCCCTCACGTCCGATGCCGTTCAAGATCCAGAATTTCTTTTATAGGAGCCTAGGTCCCTAGAGTTCGGAAACGTCCAGACTGGAAGCGCGAAATCTTGTATTGCTGAGTGCAGTAACGCCTAGGTAGCTCCTAAGCATGGATATCAACGCACCTGTCAGACCGTCATCGCATCCGCAACCTTGCAGAACTGGACGCCTCGGTGGATGCTGCTGTTAACAAAAGGTATGGTTCGGGCCAAGGGCAATGATTAGTCGTAGTCCTGAGCTCTCTGAGGGATCTTGTGAGTATAATATGGGCTGGTAACGGCGAATATGTGCACCTCAATTCTCCGTTGGGCTGGCCAAGCGCGCAGCATTGTAAGAGGTCAAGCTCAAGGTCTTTCCATCGTGTCGACAGATGGTTGCACTGGCCATGTAGCGGTAGTAACAGAAAGCCATAGTTAGCTGAAGTAGAGGAATGATAGTTGTGTTGAGTTAGTTCAAAACTCGATCATCTTGCTCGTCAGGGGCATCTAGCGAAAGCTTAGCGTGGTAGATATTCTTCTTGTTATGGCCAACGGAACAATAACCAAAGAATGCAATCTTGCTAAGTTTTATAAGTGGCATTACGTGCAAGCTCGGTGATTCTACTGTATGTACGATGAGCAATGAAAAGAAAAAGATGATTGGCTCAATTGCAAATTAGTAAAGTTGTTGGTTATAAGGACCGGAGGCTGTTTCCGGTTTGTTCCCTAGATTTCAATTGCTGTTCTTTTAGCGTAGTGATGTGTTTTGCAGGCATCGTCTCCATCGGTGTCGTTTAGTTATAGAGTTGACGAAGCTCAAATACGCAGCTTGAACTAGTTCAGTTCAGAATGGACTAATCAAATGTGACCTCTCTTACGGCACTTGCATCGTTTGTTGACACCTTGACTCGGTGCGGGGAAGTTCGGCACCAATATTGCTGATAGACACACTCAGTTCAGCTCGTCAATATTTCGGACGCATCCTGCTGAGATTCCCAATGATTCGGCGTATAAATTTGGCGTTCTACGGACTTTTTACTTTTGCATCTTAGGTATGTGTGATAGCCTTGAGCAGATGTTGCGATTATAACTGCTTGATGCCTGCCACCAATAATTCTCTCAGTGCAGAGCACAATGTCATTCTCGCTACACTTAATCCAATCTTGGTCATGCTGTTACGAATAATAGTAAACACAGTCGACAGATCTTAGGCTCTCTCAATGTTTTTAACTCTGCTAAATACGCTTTGAGTTCTCATCTCTATTTAAATAGTCAGTTCTACCAATGTCAGCCATAGTCATCACAAACAATATGTGTCAGCGAGAAATACCAACAAGTCACTGCTATCGCCATCACCCGGTCTCCCGTCTTCATCGCTTTTGTCTTCCGCCTAAGCCGCCAACTGACTTGCCTGCGGTGTTAGTCCACGGCGTGAAGGGTGCGACTGACATCACAACCGACAGTAGGTTAAGGTATGCTCGGGAACATGTCGATCTTGCACAAGGAAGCTTCGCTGTATCCCGAATTTCCCTCTGACAAGTCTGCTGGCCGACCAACTTAAAACTGATCCAATAGCACCGCCGCCAAGATTCCAGCACTTGACCGCCCTTCATTAGTCCACCAGTATAAGTCTGATATTCTCTCAGGCTGTGTCTAGCATGGACCAGCATTTGGGCCTGATCTAAACATGGAACGTATTAGTAGAAGTTTTAGACTGGCTTTGTCTATATGCTAAGGAGAGACTTACCGGAACCTACAATTGCCTTGGTAAATAATACCGCCAAACCTGCAGCCAACGATCTCCAGCCGCAGGTACTTCTGGCAAGTAGCAAAGTCCATACTAGCATCGTTATCCTTCCAGCGCCTCACCGTGAAGTCCACGCGCTCGCCTAAATCACCTAGGTTGCGACAAGCCTCTCTTTCACTTCTCCCCGGAAACCTTCAACCAAAAGCGTTCTTGCATACTTCATCGGCTTTTTGGAGAGCCAAATTCTTGGATGAACCCCATGCCTTACCTGCTGCGTGGCAACTACACTTGACTAAATCCCATTCGGCAATGGTCTCAGGATTGTCGATTGCAAGCGCTGATGCACCAACAGAAGCGAGAAGGGGAAAGGTGAATACCCTGTTAAAATGCAGGATCGACTGTTCTGCGCGATGATTGGAAGTAATAATTGTATGTTTTGTGTTGAGGAATTAGATGGTTCTGGACTCTACTTCAACTATAGGGAAGAAGATAATAGGATATTTATACTGCTTCCCATCCTGTCCTCTCGTAGATTTCCCTTGGGCTGCTTTTTTGAGAATCGCAAGTTGAACGATATATATCACATGACGTAATAACACTAAAACAGCTTGGGAGGACAGTGATACACGGAAATCAGACATAATGCACAGTGCAGTCAGATCAATGCATTCTTGGCTCTACTTTACAATACAATAATTCTCAACCAATACTTGTGACATCATCCTACCCTGCCCTAGGTGCTCTCTATCAGTGGACAGCCTTATCATTACCCGGCATGTGTCGTGCGATATTGAGACGTGGCCAGAAGAAGTACAGAAAGCTGAACGAAACGTGAGAGACTTCGGTTAGCATGACACGTTTTGCGAGTTTGTAGCACGTTCAGGCAGGTGAGCGTCAGCGACATGCCATCTTGTTCGGTTTTGACTAAGATACAAACACTACTATGACTCAGATGCGTAGTGGAGAGACCCTGTCGTCCGTAGCTCATTGACCTGAGTCGTTCATTGCTATGTGTAGCCAGATTTAGGACAGTTATGAGGACATGCAAATAGCTCATCAGGCTCACTAGATCACTACATCTAACAAATGTAATACAGGTAACGCTACACCTTGTAGAATGTTGAGCACGTATCAGTTCCATCGACATTGCGAGAACAAATGGTTGGTTGATTGCCGTTGAACAAATATAAAGTACAAGGACAGTCCTACGGTGTGAAGCAATATTCGTGGAACACAAAAGCTTAATGCGAGTCCGCGAGCTTCCACAAGTGTCTGTTTCTCCCTCTCGACAGTCTCACCGACTGCATCACTCTAACAGAATGCAGTGTAGTACTATATGATCGAAAACTGAAACTCCCTGAGTATATTGAAGGGCAACCGGAGATGACAAAGGATCTGCAAGGTCGACAAGATCTCAAAAGTCATCTTCTGCAGGACCTCTTACTTAGACCTTATTTGCAACCACTTCATGATCATTGTCTTTCCTCAACCAGCATCGACAGTGTCCTCAAAGAAAATTATGCAATCGAGTTCAACACATTCTCTAAGTTGAAAGGTTTGTTCAGCTTTTAAATTGAGAAGTCATGAATTCCCGTTGTCTCTAAGCGGATCTAGAGTGAAAGTGAGCGGTGGTGCTGCACTCATCCTCAAGCCAGGTTAATTGGATCTGACTCAGACACAAGCAATACCAGGGTTCAAAACTACACTATGGCTTGTATCCCCTGAGCAGTATAGGTATTAGGAAGGCTCATGCCCTCAATGTGGTCATTCAACCTATGATGGGCCCGGGTCCCAGAATGTTCCCTCTTCCCTAAGCCGTCTGCTGTAACATGTTCATGTTACAATTCACCTGGTAGCACTACATCTTGTGATATGAAGATTGCCAGCGGCTCTGCTGTGAATACTGTGATAAACGAAACTAGCACTACAGCTCAGAAGTAAACTTCGAGGTTCTATCAAGGTGAGTTGGCGGTGGATTCGGGCATCGTCCAATTGTCGTTTCAAAAGTTGCTTTAACAACCTTCGCATTCTTTAGTCGCACTGTTAGTCGAGAACTTCTTTCTTTAGGTGTTTTTGTGTGTGCATCTCCATCTCTCGCATTTCTTCCATTTTGTGCCTCGTTGATAACTCGACTTTTCGACGCTATATCCCTTACCGTTTTGCCCTCATACCCTACAGCTTCATTGTTCTCAAGGAGCTTTCAAGTCATCTCATGCACGGCTATCCATCGGATTCTCTAATATTACTTACCAAGGATTCATCACCGGACTTAAAATTTGATGGGTCGGCTCTCAGATCCTCAACAAGAAGTCGATGCAAGTCTACACCTGGCAAAGGCTTCAAACACATTTTCACTCTTCTTCCTATATTCTAGAAGATTAACAGCGATCATAAGTGTCATAGTTGATCGAATCACAGAACGACGTCTCGGTACAGCTTAGCCAACGTCGTATGATGGTTCTCAGGTTCCGAAATCTGTCCTTGCACTTATTCCCCATCCTCAACAAATCTACTTCTTCCTTTCAGGATATGCCAGGAAATCCCACAAGTTCAATCTTGCAGCATATCTTACCGTCTCTACCGCGCCCCGACCACATTGAATCAATACCACTTTCAACCAAGATGCATGCTCCGGCTATCTGTTCCAACGCGAACGTTCTCAGCTCCCCGTTGTTAGGCGGGTGGCTCAGAGACAATCCCTCCTGCGATCCGGGACAGTATGTTACGATGCGACATGATGCAGTTCTAAGCAACCCCGAGTAGCCCAACATACCGCTTGCTTCTCTACAGGTCATCCGAACACGATAACAGTCGCGCCTACTAGACCCATCAAAGACTAACCGTTTATATCTAGCAGACAGCTACTCTATCTAATATATTACACTTCGGAGATCATTAAGAAGCCGAGTACGACGGTCGTGGAAATCTTTCCGCTGCTTAGACCAGACTAAAGTTGAGGCAATTGCCGCGGCGGTATCAAATCAGCGCCAATCCTCGGAAAGGATTCAAGTCAGACGTGGTTTGCGCGATGTAGATTTCGCCTTCTGGACTATCGCTATAGAGTTTATCAATACTGGTTACAATTGCCAAATTCTATCGGTATCGCTGATGGCGTCGCATTTGTAGCCACCTGAAGCACAGAATTTTGTGGAGTCCGTGGAAACGTAGCCGTGGCGGGGTGTTTCACCAAAGAATTCGTCGATAGTTCCGAGTACTAACCCTACTAATAACACATTTCGTCAGACATTGGTAGCAAAAGTCATTATCATGTTCAGTATAAGCAAGCAGGCAGTTACAATATGAATATATCCGGTCACCACTCCAACAAGAGATACCACAGCAGAGCAATATAACCAGGGCACCGCGGAACTTGCAGTGGCGCTGACCTATGTAGCCCCAGCACTCTGGTTTGATTGGTATCCCCACGTTGTTGTGATAAAAGTCTAGCCAAATGATTACGATGGACTGCTGGTGGATTGTGGTAGTAATGATTACTTCAAGCTCCTGTCCAGTACATCTTATTCAAGCGAAAAGCTCGTGACACCCAGAAGCGGCGCGTGGGAGCATTAAAAAGCGCAAGATAATCAGTGAATATCTACTAAGTACCCTGAGTGTAAAGACCACGAACGCTCGGGAAAAAAACGCAGCGTTATTTCCAAGAAGGAGATTTTACTAATTGAGAACAAATGAGTTATTAATGTGCACGTGTTCAACCCGGCTTACAGATAATTCCGATTGTTCCTGTACAGGTAAATTCTAGAGCTACAGGAGACAGTTACTCTCGCTAGCCTTCTCTTATTAGTCGATGCTTTATTATTGCAGTTGAGTCCTACCATTACGCATCGGGCGCCTCAGCGTGCTGATCTGAGGCGTCATACTGGCTCGACCTCAACTTCCAGATTTAGGGTAGCCTGGTCGAGCGGAGGGGAGTGGAAGAACTATTGTCCGAAGGCTAGCTGTTGATTGGCTTGCTGCAAGCACTTTCGCGTTGTGTGGGGTAAGCAAATCAGGTAAGCGTCCCCTCTTCATTCATCACCCCTCCAACGTTCAGCCCCGCGTCCATCAACAAGGCATCCTTTGTCACCTTCAAATCAATGCTAACGACAATTCCGATGGACGGTATCTTATCGCTGCACAACGACATCTCATCATCTATCAAACCCACTGCCAACCTGCGATGGAAATTCCCGGTGAAAGCTACATCCTCGATTGGTTAAACGACATTCCCAAGCCATTACCTCAGCCAAACAACACGAATCATCCAGCAAAGCGAAGACGCGTCGAATATACACAGAGCCGGTATCCATCGCCATCGCTTTCATCTTCTGATCTGCCCCAATCACCCTCCGACACAAAACTTAATCAAGATCAAATTTCGCACGCCATGTCCGGGACACCACTTAAGCGTAAGCGATCTTTCAATGACGTAGAGCAAGACACTCAATATTCCGACAACGGGTCTGATATCAACGAGACTCCAAGAGCAAAATTACAACCTCGAAGTTTAAACCGCAGCCGAAGCTCAGCGTCTTTAAAAGCATCGTCGTCGTTAGCGTCGGGGGCGTCATCACCTACCAAGCAGGTCCGATATGCAGCAACAATAGATACTGGCTTCGAGCCGTTCAGCTTTGAGGCACATCTCGATCGTTTGCCTCCGAAACTTATACATCTATGGGAAAGCTTAAACAATGTGGCTCATGGCACAAGGATACTGCCTCGCGACTTACAACAAGTGGTATGACCAAAACTTTCTACCTTGAATTAAATGTCGTGCCTAACTCGCATAATGTAGGTCAAAGGTCTCGGTTACTTTCCAGCCACCGCTTTACACGACGCTGTCGGTGATGGCAGCCAGTGGCGCCTTCCTTCAATTGACTTCGTTAACATCATATTTACGCGAGCTAATGAGTGTGAAAAAGAGAATGAAGGAGAGTCGTCGTGGAACAACGACGTTCATAGCCCCCTCTTCAACTTTGTGTTCAGGAGCTCAAAAGCTTCTGGACTTTTCAACTATCGATACTGGTTTGTTATTACTCTGTTTTTATATTGGTTTGGCATATACTAACTATAGCCTTACAGCACCGGAGCGCAGGTTATACATGAATACAAACCCCAAGGCACGCCGTCGAAATCGGTAGATTATTGCCTTTGCCTCATACCTGACACTTCGAGCCCAGAGGCCAAGTTACTAAAACACAAGGCTGATGGCACGAACCGCCCTGAGCTATCTATTAACCATACATCATGGGGCAACTTCCCAAAGAATCCTATTGCTCTGTCTGTTGAAACTAAGCGTGAATCGGACTGGAAGCGGGCAATCCTACAGATGGGCACGTGGCATTCAGCTCAGTGGAGATCGCTTCAGTGGGAGACTCACGAGGATATCGGAAAGATAGAGTGTCTACCAGGTATTATTGTTGAAGGGCACGAATGGTACTTTGTAGCATCAACGCTGGAAGATGGGAGGTCAAAGCTGTATAACAAACTCCTGATTGGCGGAACTGATAGCCGGTTTGGCATCTACAAGGTAGTTATTGCTTTGCAGATATTGGGTCAGTGGATTGAGCGGGTGTACTGGCCCTCTTTTAGAGCGGTTGTATTGGGTATCCCAGACTTATCTAATCCGGGTTTTTCTTCGTAGTAATAATACGTTGAAGGAACAAGTTGATAAAACGAGGTTGTGCGCCAGTTCATTCCCACGACGTAGCGATGTTGATGCTACCCGTAAGAGCTTAACGATTGTGGCGGCACCATGCCACCATTATTTATTTGTGAGGCCCTAAACTACGTGAGTTAGTGTCTCCAGAAAACGTACGTTGTGTTTATGTAAGACTTTGGAGCACAACATCGTCTCCTTAGAAGGCCCTTTCGGATGGCTGAGACGACTGCTCAACTAACCATCATTTCATGGTACATCCTGTACCCGGTTCGTCTTTCAGCACTAAGACCTTTTTTTTTGCACAATATGTAGGTAAGGGAAATTGGGCCTTAAGACAGCAAATTTGAGTTGATTGGCTTGATTGAGAATACTGAGTCGAGACATCGGGACAATAAAAAATGATCATGGATACGTCCTGGGAAGGATGCCGCCTTAAATATAAAAACACTATCGAGCGTGCCTTGACGTTATATAAATATACCATGTGGGTGACTAAAGACGAGCTTTTACAGAATATCACTCATTACAATCTTCTGCCACAACACTCATTTTAACAATAAGAGCAAAGCTTAAATCACGTCGAAATGCACAGTTTAGTTTCCGCTATTTTGACCTGACTTGCTTTCTTTTACTTATGTGTTTTGAATGACTCAATGTCCATCATCTTTCTCTCAATGTATAGAAGAACTGCTGACACTACGGGCTTTTACCTGTAGGAATCACGTGTCTTGGTATCAACTATAGTTGCATCGCAGGGTCGGCGTATACCACAAGCTCGTAGGCATAATGGTTAACATCGCTAACTTGGCGATCAGATGATAGTCCACCTAATATGGACTAGTTTAGCCCTTGGAGACTACAACTCTCACATACCCACCCATATTCCGCATTTATCCTGCCTATTGATTGGCCAGCTCGCCAATCCAGACTCCTAGTCAAAGTTACCCTGTCACTGACGTTCACAGCTGAATTTCAAAGTATGCAACTGCAGTGATCTTCACTGTAGGAAGATGGGGCGAGTAATCTCCCGCCGTTCTGACCTGCAAGAATTATCCCGGAAACAGTTAGTTAAGCGAGGATCGTGACCGAATTACTTGATAACATAGCCTACGCGCTCGCCAATCCAGAGTTCCACTAAAGGATGCGGATCGACTTACGAGTCCCGGGCTATGGAGGGCGGTATATTCCGTACAAGACTTGGAATTGACTCCTAGACGTCAGGGGGTTGTAGCACCTGTGGATACAAATTTAATATGAGCCATCCATCAGCTTGTGTGAAGCGGTGAACACGATGAGACAGGATTAATTAGGAAGGTCAGGGTGTCGACAGGAACTCTTTGCGCAACTATAAAATCTGTCATGAACCCCAAGGACAAGACATAAAAGCAAGTCACTCACTCTTTGGCTTATAAGCAGCCTTACCATACCCATCAACACCATTTCCCTACTCAGCCTCACAAACAAACACCATTTTCAACCATGAGGCTTTCAACTGTACTAGCTCTCGCTCTTCCAACCGCCCTGGCCTTTGACCAGAAATGCGACTATCGACCTGTCAATGGCGGCAACCCAGCTGGACAAAACGCACAAGCATGGACAATTACTGGAAAGAACATTGGAGATGAAGTCGCTGGGGATGCATTTTGCAATGGCATCAAGGACAACCTGAATTGTTTAAAGATCAACTGGAACTGCAGGAGCGATGGTAATCGTGGCCTAAAACTTACATTTACCGCTTCAGACGTTTGCCGGGGCGTCGACATCGATAATGCTTGGTGGGCTGCCACCAAGAACGGTTTTGGCCCTCTTTGCTGCAAGGGAGGTTGTGATTGGGAGTAGGAATACTAGCTTTCTCTACATAAGAGGCCTCCTGCTATTAAAACTGCTGCCTATTCTAACCCCAAGCGCCTTTATAACTTGGGAAGCTCGCCATGGAACGGGTTTTGTCAAATCGCAGTATCAGGTTTCGGAGTCAACGGCTGTTTGGGGGGAAGTGCCTGGTGGGATTAGTACGGAATTGTCCTACGTACTTTGGACAAATACCAACTAGTGTTAGTAAAGCTTAGTCTATAGTCTAAACCTTGAAAGCTTGCATCTTGTCGAGAGTAGCAACTAATTTCCTCATCAGTGCGTAGCTGCAAAGTTGAATTTGAGCTTGATAGATGATTTCTTGGTACTATTTCAATAATTATCTTATGGTTATCCTGCTCAAGTAGTCGATAAATTGAACATTCACATGCATTCTGTTAGCCCATTCCCCTCAGCCCGCACATTCCAGGGAAAGGCGAGAAGCGGAACTGTCATGTACGGCAACACCGTATTGAAGTCAGGTGTTCCCCTGAGCGAGGAGACGACACTTCTGATGAACGGGGTTATGGTTTAACGGGCCCTTTATAGATTCTATGCTGGGCAGAGGTTGATATCCCAGCGCGGACCTTGAATGCGTGACTCGCGGTCACTCGAACATTATCGGACATATCGATCTATGATCTACGTACATGTCTTTCCGATCAGAACGATGCCGGCCTTTGGGTTCACAATACATTTCCAGGCATCCCCTAAAGTGATTCAACTCATGGCTTGTTCTAATATTTGCATTAGATTTGAACTGGTATGTCTAGTGATGCCGATAAAGGAGACTCTGATCTAAGCAAGATTACTGGAGCTTGGCTGAGGGACAATATCCGGATTGGCTTTGGGTCAGCAGTACTCTAATTGAAAGTTCTTTGTCGAAGGAGATACCCTTACATTCCTCTACCTAATACCAAGAGGATATGGTGCTCTGGAGCATCCTTTACTCGGCGGCTTGGGCAGTCACTCTGACTATAGAAGACTCATCTTCACTATCATTCATATCATACTGGGTATCATATCTGTTGTAATGAGTTCTACCAGAGCTGGCATGCGCTTCAGCCCATGACATCTCGCCAGAGCCAAGGTTTGTTGAAGGGTATATTAAATGAAACAAGTCGAGTGCTATATACCTCGGAGTACAATAGCCTGCTAGAGTAGCAAGAGAATCTTGAATCTGGGGACCAGAGAGAACATCATGCTACTTGAGTCTGAGGTTTATAAACGCGGATCTCACGTCAAGGTACAGGATGCTAACGTGAGGGTATTTTTAAAGGCATGATGAGCGTAAATTCAAGCCGGGTTAGTATTGTTGACCTTGAGGGCCCACCCACTTAGATGAGTCTATGTACCCTATCTCCACGTACCCCCACAGGAATCACATCACGTATCATTGATGAATGGTTGACGGAGATGCTGGGTCTTGCTTGGGCCATCGGCGAACGCTAGTCGATTCTTCATTACCTGAATGGGCTAGCTATTGCAATGTACAGTATACTGACTCGTTGGTCATCAGTCGGGAATGGGATCAGTTCTGGATGTAATGCAGCATGGAGGCTTCTTGAGCTTTTATTGGTATTCTTACATACCATGGTTGAGAGCGCTCTCAGCCTTAGTAACAGGGATACCACTTGATTCCATGTTACAGACTTAATATTAAAAGGACGCCTGTTAGCAGTAAATGCCACATAAACTTCTTGTCTATAGGTTAAGTGTCTTATCGCTCATTGTGATACTCAGCAAAATGTAGTTCTCACGCGCCACAACCTGCTATAACTTTAAGACTACTTATTGTCTCCTAAGAATCCGTCGATGAACTCTACGGACAGAATGGAGTTAATCCAACAGGACATGCTAAAGAACTCTCACGAAGGAACATCTACCGTGGAAGACCGCTAGTATAAGGTTTAACACCAGTGGATTACTAGCAGCTATCCTTTAGACATTTTAGCACTAGCAGGACACAGCATATTAAGTGCATCATCTTCAGAACTTGCACCAAGCGTTAATTAGAGAGTTGACTTACTCATCGAGCTCTTGAACATAAAGATAAAACTTGCGAGTCGGAATATCCTTTGATCCGTTCTGAACGCGGGGCGGAAAAACAAACCCCGCTTTAGCTCACATCTAATTCCTAGCATCCAAAAGGGCAGCTGAAGCATAGAAGTCTCTTTATAACAACAAACGCTTAGAGAGAAATATGATTAAGTTAGTGCTGGGAGGTGGAAACGTTGGGCTAAATGTGCCTCGTGATAGTGGAACATCCAACGGGAAAACACCCTGACCGCCGAATAGAGCCATGAAATTTCCATTACTAGACGGTCCTTATGAGCTTGAGCTTAGATTTTGCACACTACGTTAGCAACTATATCACCTTTAAAAGAATTAACGGTTTGGCAGAGGTAAACCTTAATTCTCTTTAATATTAAGTTAGTATAGTTGATCTAAGAACTATGCCATACCCTAGAGCCAGATGCTTCAAACACACTCTGAAACTGTATCCCTCTGCCGTGGCTGGGCGGCAAACCCCATAGTTCTTACACTATCACTGGTTTTGGGATAAGCTAACTGTGGCGTGGCTGGTGTGGCTGATGGTCAGGCTGGATCACGTGAGTCTAGCAAATCCCTCAGACCAGAGCATTCATTATCACGTGGCGTTTAAAATCCAGAGATAGTTGTGCTTCTAATTATATTAACTAAGATTTCCCCTCAGAATTTTAGATTAAAGGGAGGGAAAAGACAGGCGGCTAGAGTAAGACATAGATGCATCTATTATTTCTTATTAATACTGTTCTCTGTAACTACCTAATATACCAGAACGTAGAGATATTAGTATTACTTGGGTAGTGGATGGGTTTTATCCTGTTTAGGCTAGCGTGATTCGGAACAACATCAGCCCTGCCAAGTTGCTACATCAACCTTGCCATAAACATGTATTCGTTCCCCATCTTAGACTTTAGATTACAAGATCACCAGAATATCATCCCAAAATGTTAGTCTCATCGCAGCATCAAACAGACATGAGCAGCTGTAATATTCTCGCGTGGCTAGACAACCTCCCAACTTCTTCATCCGCCCAAGCCGATCGCGACGATAGCGAGCTTTGGGCCAAGCGTCTAAAAGCAAGCCACGAATCCTGTGTCGGGCGGCTACCAACGCCCCCATTGAACGATATGGTATTACCTGCGAAACTATGGCGTGAGGATAGAGATAGTGATGGTGACGATGAATACGATCAACCCAGTAGTGACGTTAGTAACATCTTTCCCAGACCGTATAACAACCAAACAACACCCAGAGCTTCGCGGCAGCACGGTAGGTTATTCCAAGACTTAGAGCGAGATATGAGCTCTACTTCTCAAGCATCATCCTCCAAGTCACAACATTGTTCCCGCTCCACAGCTTCGTCATTTATTAACTAACAGCGCTATGCCGCCCTCGACGATGAGACCAGCTATAATATCTTGACTTTCGCGCAACATGAGGATTGGCAGCCTGATATATTGAAAAGCTTGAAAACCGACCTTCAAACAATCAGCAGGGGCAACAGAAATGTGCCTGTCGAACTACAGGACTAGGTAAGTCCTATACTCTCCTCTGCACGATGAGGCTCTGTTCCAACATCGCAGAAGCTAACGAGTTTAGCCGAATTAGCGTTTTGCGACAGCAACAACGCTACAAAACTACCGCCGGAAATCAGCTCGCGGTATCCTGGTCGGAACTTTGTTGATGGCTAGTTGATCGTGCTGCTTTATGTGACAGTGAGAACGAAGCAGAAGCAGTGTGGAATATGGATGTCCTCAGTCCAATTCTGGCGTGGATCTTTCGAAAAGACCCAATACATGCACGATTTGTGGACTATCGCTACTGGTAAGCTCGATACTGCTCCCTCCTTTGCATGATTCGTGTCTCTAGCATTCTAATAACCGCAGTCCCTCAACCCATATCTTTCCGACTTCAAGCCAAAAGCATCATCTCACCTCGTTGATTTCTGCATACACCTACGTCCTGAAGGGTCGAATGCCCTCGCTATTAGAAATATGTGCCAGGACCGACCCTCAAGAACTATCAAACACGTCGACAGGGGTAATCTTAACAAGGATCCGATTGTGATATCCATCGGAACTAAGAGGCAGGGTGAAGACTACACAAGGGCTACTAACTAGATGGCGACTTGGCATGCCGCCTAGCTACGGAGTCTCTCTTACGGCAGAGGTCTAGGGAGAAGTTGAACTCTCTCGCGTATCAAGCTTCTACCGGGTATCATCATTCAAGGGCATAAGGGCATAAGGGCATAAGTGGCTGTTTGTCGCCACGATTCCCTACAACGGACGACCGGTTCTATTTCATCACCCTGAAATCGGTGACACAAACTTAGGACAAGGCATCGTGAAGCTGTTGCTATCCTTGCAGCATCTCCATCACTGGGCGGGAGTGACGTATCGGCCCGCTTGTAAGGCAGATATCCTTGGGATGGAGGGTTTTCCATCTCCAGCGATGGAGCACACTAGAAAGAAAGCCTGTCTTGCCTGCGGCTCCATCACTCAATCACAACTAGCGTATCAAAGCCTCCTTCAGCGTTTAGTGCTTGTGACATCATTTCAAATACAGACCTTCTTCTTCATCTTGTTCTTGCAATATTTGTACAGTGAATGGAGCCTAGCTCTGATCCTATGGCTTTATCTATTTTGCTTAAACAAGGCCTTCAGAGGAAACGTATATCCCCTCTCGTTCTTGGTGATGACCTGGGAGGTAATTAATTATGAAGTTCACTCCGCGTTCCATTAAACATGCTTTTCCTTCTAGCATTGCTGTAGCAATCGCTGTCGAAATCAAGTGTCCTCGCTTAGAATCGATCCTCTTATATATCAACAAATTCGTTCTAAAACCTTCTGGGAAGCCGCTCAGAAGATTAACCGCTTCCCGTTGCCAGATACCGCTTATGCTATCGTGCCGCAACCTGCGATACGGCATCTCATTATTATTTACTATCGCCTTATTACGGTTGATAAGGAGTACAGTCAGAAAACTCCATAGGGCCTCGGCCCGTCGTACGTCTGAGTTTAGGAAAACCATCTTAAAGCCCGCTGTCTATAATAGCTAACAAAAGCTACGCAAATTCTTAGAAGAGAGGAAACAAGGCTCTGAAGAACCTCACTCTCATGCTCAATTGGATGAACATAGCTGCTCGTCACAATTACATCCTGCCATGGATGCATATTTTCTTCGGAGGATAGTTACTCATCAACCCTCACACAGTCAAAACAACCAAGTATTCTGTGTTCCGTGCACTATCCTACCGAGCAGTACATCAGTGCTTTTCTGCTAGATGCTACCGGATTATTAACGTGATTAACGCCAGCTCTATAGATCATGCTTAAAATATTCAACTGCAATCCTTATGTTGGAGTATTATGCCACTATGATATGTTGTGAACGTCTAGGGATACTGTCAATGAGATCCCTAAGTAGTCCATGGAATTAAAGCCTCGAGAAATTTAGTGACCGTGATCACATGAATATCAAGGAGCGATGCATTTGAACTTGACTAGCCAAGTAACGGTTGTAGACTCACTTAGCATCTAGAACGATAAGCACTGAGCTGAGCCAAGCATGGAATCAGCGTCTGACATCGACACAAGATAAAAGAGCTATGAGGGGAAAAGGGGTCGAGTAGGAACTTGAAGAAGAGCTCTCCCACTCAATAAAGCACTGTATGGCATGACGTTGTCAAGTCCCACAGGACTTTTCTTGGAATACCTGCTGCAAAAGAATATGCCCAGTTCTCTAGACGTAGCTACGACTCCTGACCAGTTGTCGCCCCCACTCTTGTGATTGATCGTCGTTTTGCGTCTTTACCAGGTATTGGAGGTCAGCTTTTGGCGAAGGCAATGGCACCTGTCAGCAGAACGGGCGAAATAACCACAAGGTCGTCTAGTCAGCTGTATGCCATCAAGTATAGTAACATGTTAGCTAAGCAATGACACGTCGACAGCCTCCGAGTGTTGATATTCGATGAGGTTACAAGACTAGAGCCTTTGTGCATGCGTCCTGCCAAGTTTCGTCGTTCTGAGGAGAGCGCTTTAGCATATCTAATCAAGAGAGTTTGACTATTCTTGAAACAGACTATGATGTAAGAGCAAGGCTGGCCGGAAAATATAAATGCCGCAATTTGTACAGGACCTATGGTGTTCTAAAACTTTTTCCAGGCAGCCACACTCGATGCCTGGTCCGTCTCATGACTCACTCTACTAGGCACACCCATCAAATACCTAGTGGATGTTAGAACTCTGCACATACTCACACCCAGGACAGACATTCTTAAGCTCCTGTGACTTTACCTCGACTTCAATAAACAGGATCTCCCCAGCTTGAAAATATATCCAATGGAAGAACGACTGTGCCCCCTTGCTTTTGCGCGTGCTATTGTGGGCCGTGCCTCCTTCTTTGTAATCGTTTTCTCTACGTTCATATGCCTGGGGTTCCCCTTCAGCATATTGATTCTCATCTACGATGCCAAAGTGGCGCATGCCCGCCTAAGTTCTGTTACCTTTGGAGCCTTCTTTCGCTTCGTTCCGTTCATATCTACTCGCTTTGCCGCACCTGCCGCCGATTCTTCTTTTGCAGGCGGCTTCTGTTACCTCCACCTTCTCCCTGTCTCCCAAAGATGGCTTGCAGCATTCAGACTGGGCCCTTATCCCACTGTTGCCAGCCTACGTACCTGCATTTTGAACTATGGTTTGGATACTTTCGATGTAAAGCACGTCCAATATGTAAAGCGAGCAGGAACCATTCATTTTTATGCGGGAACCTGGATGATGCTCAACCCACGCAAATCATCACTTGCCTTACTAGACTCTATAGAGCGTCATATTACTGGTTCACAGTCGATTCGAATTGGATGTCCTTCTTCAACAATTCGAACTTGAGACTTCAGCATATGTCATGTTTCCAAAGATGGGCCTCTGGTGGCGAACTGGTTAGCCACTGAACTGAAATTATTTTCACATAGAGAGCAGAAACTTCTCATTCAATTATGTATGGTAAAATATTATCCCCACTCAGTCCAGATCATACACTAAGTCAAGGAATTTAAATAATGTTTGTGTCAAATGCAAATCGTCCGGTCCATATGCAGCCGGGTCTTTGTTCCTGGCGTCCTTGCGAGATGGGACCAGGCGGATGCTCTTGCATCTGGTGTCCCACGAGCAGGCGATAGTACAAATTCCAATCTAAAATGGTCGAATCAGGCCGTGGTGTTGTCCATTACATTTGACTTAGTACCATCTCCTATGGGTGAACTTGAGTTGAAATGTAGCGTTCCGCTGACTAGTAACTGCAAAATGAATTGACTTCCACCGATAGCCGAGATTTTCACAGCCAGGATTCTTGAGACCTCGAGCCTTGACTCGAATGTCGGCAGTAGAACTACACAGGTCGGACTATCAAGTCTATAGGTTGTAGAGATACTAACGCATATGAAATATGTTTGTTCCATTCGAGCAATCCTATCGACTGTCAACATAGCTTAGCTTCCATGAATAGCATGACCTGGGCTTACAGGCAGCCGTTGCGTGACACACAACAAGCGAATCAATTGAGATAAGAATGTCGGTCCAATGCCAGTCCTTACGGCGGCTATAGCATACTACTGCGCCTCGCGTTTGCATCCACTGATAACGTGTAACATCCGGAATCCGCTTCTAGCCGTGAGCGTGAACAACAGCCCTACAATCGCAGACCTCATCGATATGATTGTGTTGAAGGTGCCTGAGGCACCTCCCTAGTATATCAGCCAGCCCCTCCGCCAGATCCCTTTTGGCTAGCTACATCAATACACCCACATCCCTCAACAGATTGACTTCTCGAATTGGGATCTCGCCGTAGAAAACAGGGTAAGAGATTAAGGCTTTTCTGTAGTCATATGTGAGTCGGTTTTGCAACAGATGGGCTTGATGCCCGAAAAAGCCAGACACTTTGTTGGTATGTCATTAGAGGATAAGTTAAGCAACTCAAGCATCAGTGCTGTGATTCTTGGATATCATGAGCATCAATCCTGTGCTAGCATGTCGCTTTTCTCCGGCCGCAAGTAGGTCTTTTCGTTCAAATCCAGTGAACCTGTCGCTTTGGCGATGGGTCCCGTTGCGAAAGGCGGGACTTCCAAGCCAAGAGATATGAGCATACGCCAGCGTTCTCATTTCGTATGGACAGCCATTTCATACTCGGTCAAGTGATATAACCCTCATTTAGTAATTTTACATGCTATAGCCTTAAGAAGTATATCAGCCTTCGCAAGACAAAACCGTTAAACTGTTCTCTGGACTTAACTCACACCTATGAGCGGGGACCTTATGGATCCAGCTATTATAGCCTTCAGATAAACAGTTCAAGTTTCTGTTTGTGTCTCTCTAACGTCTAGTGTGTTGGATTCCGGTCTTTAATATACGCAAAGACGACACAAAGACGACACAAAGACGACACAAAGACGACACAAAGACGACACAAAGACGACATAATATCAATATGTGATATCAGGCTTTAAATCACTTCACAGCCGCTTTGTAAACCGGACCACTCTATGTTACTTTGAACTGTTACTTTTACTTACCTATGGGTGTTACTGATACTTAAGTAGGTGCCCATAGGTAAAGAGTCTATATGTAATCTCCACACTAGAAAATATCCAGGGAAGGCTAGAGTATATCACGGTACTCTAAACATTGCCTATAGGTGCCTATTTTCGAATCCGCCCTAGATGCTGCTTGACCATGAACTTTTTATAATAAACATCATATTTACCCAAACCATACTATTAGTAAACTCGCAGTTATCCATACGTTTTTATTATGTAAAGCCGCATAAGCCCTAACAATAATGTCGAGCCTATTATCTTGCCTACCAGAGACCGTTCACACAAGCTAATCCTTATTCTACCAAGACTGAGACCGGCTCTAACATGTCGCTATTCACTTTTGATTGCGGCACTACGTAGAAGTATGAATAGGGAAAGTTGTCTGGGCAAAGAGATTAGACTAGGAAATTAACATAGTCAACCCATCGATCAAGGTAGCTACATTCGCTGAGATACGTCAACTTGGAGTCGAGCTACGATGTTTCCATCTCTTGCTGAGGTGCGAATACCGTTGAAATCAACCCTCAGATTCAGAGACGTTCTTCGCAGAGAACCGTTCGGCAGTCGAATCTGGCCTGCCCGCTTTTGAAAAGCATGTTTTTGCTATTCTCCGCTCCACCAGCCGACCATCCCTATCCTTTTTGGCCACGTTCTCCACCACATTGGCCATAGCTCGGCCCTTACTCGACGTCTTCGAGTTCCAATATAACAAGTTTCTATACTATAGGTCTCTCAAGGTTCGACTTCTGCCAGGCAAATTATAATCCAGCAGTGCCCGAATGTGCGAAAAGAGGAAGTCGGTATTCCCCACCGATGTGCGATCTATATATGTGGTAACTTCAGAAACTGGCGTGGGATAGGTGCCCGCAGCGACAACCTATTAATGAGTTGATTTCCAAATAACAAAGATTGAAACGGGTCTAGCGAGAAACCGCCTGCAATGTGGATAGTGTCTATACAACACATCGAGCATAGCAACAGTTAAGACATCCAAAGACGAGCACGATGGGTGTATATCTACTACGGGGCGTACAGTCTTGTTTCCATCTAGGTTGTCAGCTAAGTTCTTGCTAGAGTTAGGAGGTTTCATTCAAACTTGTAGACAAATTATATACTATGATTACAGCCATTTCATAACTCAACCAGGACATCGTGAGGGTCATAATTAGCGAGCCCAGGCTATAACTCGGGCTTGCCGATCAGGGCCTAAGAGATAATTTGCATGGGGGTGTTCATTTCATACAAGGGTCCTTTGATTCATGAAAAATCGACAGGGATACATACCGTCTATTGTACACTTGCTGGTCCGTCTCTTACTCTTGCCATAGCTATAAGGAAGTGTTGCACGACACGCATTTTTTTGTTTTTCTCAAACCTGGTGGTTGGAACACACCATTCTAACTCTCATAATACTCGATAACTAATCCATACCATGGTGAACTCGGTATTGTTGAGTTCTAGACCTTAGTGCCGGCTGCCGGCCCAAGATTATTTGCGTATCCAAATTAAGAGGCCGCCTTCTAAATTTGGAGGACGGCCATGGACCTAGCGTCTCACTTAATGAACACGAAGTCGGAGATGTCTAATCAGTCTAGCGCTGTTGGTTCGCTTGTGGCCCCTGGCAGTTTAGCGCTAAACTCACAAAGACAGGGTTCATTTCGAGTGCGGTCTCGACCCTTTTTGTCTATTCCCATGGCCTTGACCGACAGTGCCAGTGGGCTCAGGCGGACACGCAAAAGTGCCGCTACCACAAAAGTGAGACATTCTCGTATTCCTTGAGTTTGCCCCACGACTGATGCCTTAAGTGAAACATGTAATAAAAAAAAAGGAATCTATTGTAAATTGATATATATTATGAAAAGCCCTCGAGATCGTTTTGTTTACTCAAGGCATACACTCTGTCTCTGATCAGTTCTGCACAACATGAGAGGCCCAGCTACAGCCACCCTTGCCCTTCTCCCTTTTGCTGCTGCGTCGCAGCTAGTGTGGCCCTCAAAATGGGATGAGCTTGAGGATCTGTATACCATGATGGGCGGATACGGCAAGCGTGGCTTCGCCGATGGTATGCAGCTCACATCATTTTGAATTACGACGAATTATGTGCTAATTTGATATAGCCCTCGTAACATGTGGTTTCGGGAGCAACGTTCCCGGACGTCAAAATTCAGCCGAGTGGATTCGAACGGCTTTTCATGATGCAGTCACACACGACACACGAACAGGACTTGGCGGTCTTGATGCTTCCATCTACTGGGAGCTCGATCGAGCGGAGAATCCTGGTAGCGCCTTCAACAACACCTTCGGTTTCTTCAGCGGTTTCCATAACACACGCGCTACTGCTTCAGACCTCACGGCTCTGGGGGTGGTCGTTGCAGCTGGCGCCTGTGGAGGACCCAAGATTCCTTTCCGAGCCGGCCGCATTGACGCCTACAAGGCAGGACCTTCAGGCGTACCGGAGCCCGCAACGAATTTGAAGGATACCTTCGCGGCTTTCACTAAAGCTGGGTTCACTAAGCAGGATATGACGGCTTTGGTAGCCTGTGGACATGCCCTTGGTGGTGTCCATAGTGTCGATTTCCCCGATGTCACCGGAATCAAGGCTGATCCCAATAACGATACATCAGTGCCCTTCCAAAAGGATGTGTCGAGCTTCCATAACGGGGTTGTCACCGAGTTCCTGAGTGGCAAATCCAAGAACCCTCTGGTAGTTGCGTCTAATGACACCCTTAATTCCGACAAGCGCATATTCAATAACGATCGCGCTACTATGAAGAAGCTGTCAACGAAGGCAGGTTTCAATAGCGTATGTGCTGATGTATTCACTCGAATGATCGATACCATTCCTAGAAGCGTTAAATTGACCAACGTCATTGAGCCTTATGATATCAAGCCTTATGTCACCGAACTTTCCCTCAACGGCAAAGGCAAGCTTCATTTCAAAGGATCTGTTCGATTGAGCCTCTCAAAGGCCAGTGGCCGGAATGCAGATGATCTTTCTGTGAAGCTAGTCTATGCGGATAGAAATGGCAACGGTAAAACTACCGTACTTACAACACGCCCGAACTGGCAAGGTGGAATCGGAAGCGGCCAATTGGGCAGCTTTGTTTCGTTTGAGTTTGATACTACTATCAATGCCAAGACTGGCATCAGCAAGTTCTGGATCCAGGAGACTACCACATCAACCAAAATCACCAAGACACACGATAACCAGAAGACGGGAGGTTACAAGGTCGACGATACTATCCTTTATCAAGTTTCTCAGTCTTGCTTTGAGATCGAGAAACTTAGTACAGGCTCAGCACCAATGATTATTACAGCTATGGTTCGCGACGATCGCACTTCAGATCCTCTGACATTGAAAGTCTCTCACAAAGTGCCAATCAAGGGAGTTGCCGTACCGAAGTTCCAGACTGAGTTAGTGAAGTTCAAGGCCACTGGGAAGAAGTCGAACGGGTGGACTACCTTCCAAGCAAAGACTACGGTGAAAGACCAGAATACAATGTTTGACATACTTTTGGGTGGCAGTCCATCCAGGGCTGTTGAGTTTCAGAGTTCAAACCTCGCGCCCGAAAAGTGTGTATAATTCTCAAGTAAATAAACCTCGAGATTATTCGTAGCATTCATTTATTATAGTTATACTAGACACGTACAAGTCCCTCGCTGGTAATTAGTAATTATTGACCCTTTCCTTTATGAAATACAATCCTTAACCCAATCAGGAACTCCCCGTTTACCCAACCACCAAGCAGCTTCAGCACAGCAACGAGTTGATACATTTGTCCCACCCCTCTTATTGACCAAATGTCCATTCCCCTTCTGACTTCGTACGGTCCCCCCTATAAAATGTAAAATGTAACTCCCACCGGTGATAAACAATGAGAATAACCGGCAGGAACCGAAGCTTCCTGGACGTCTCAAACTTGCGATGCGTCGAAACCATGCTGCTAACCACGGTCCTAACGGTGGTTTCCCCCTTTCCTGACGCTTCATATCAACCTTTGTCTCGACGAAGACACTTAACGGCTCCTAACATAGTGGCCCATGCATCGATTGATTGAAAGATTTCACGTCAGGCAGAGCATCAACGAAATCGGTGATGCGGAGCTTCAGATCTCCAACTGCACGGAAAAGAAGAGCATAGTCGATCATCTCACCACCGGGAGTTTCAAGATTTCCGCGTGCAGGAGATATACATGTCTTCTCGATATCAAAGGTGGTGATATTCTCGACTTCAACTTGGGGAATATGCGAGACAGCTAGACGGAGAGTTGGGTCATGAGTAGCATCGTTCCAGGTGGCTTCAGGGCGATGTCTGTTATTAAGGGTGCAAAAGCCCAGGTCATTAACTTTACATAATGGAAGTCCCTGTTGCTATCTGACTAGTATTCAGACTACTTAGCCATCCCGTGTTCGATAATGTTACCTACTACTGAGAGCCGTTTCACTTGTCTAAAATGACTTCATCATTATTATCATTATTGAACTGATCTCAGCGAACGTAACGGAGTTCGCAGTTAAAGCGAGGTTTATGTTCGCCGATGGGATGCTATTCTCATATACCCAAATATGTTTTCTTTTCTTTTTATCATAGCAATAGTATCTCCTACTATAATAACGAAAGTACTTAAAGCGTGCCCTCTTAAAAGAATTACTTACTTAGTTAGAGCTAGAGTTTGGGTTGATAGACTTCCCAGGCGTATAAAAATGCTGCTTTGCTAGTTATTAAGGAGAATTCTTCATATAGTTAACTATGTGTTATGGGTTGAGATGCTTATAAGCGAGCTGGGATTAACAACATTTTTTGTAGAAAGATAAACAGTTGACAGAGACTTGCTATCTATTAGATAATTTATATGATAACTCCTTGAAATGGATACAGACGCATAAGAACGACGGGACATAATAGTTCAAATATTACTTTAAAACGATCTTACGTCCCTGGAAACTGTGGAGATCAAAAGTTTCCCCCTGCATCAAGCCATAGAAATGCGCATGGCCTCTTAGCTGGAACCTATCGTCTACTATACAAGGTCAGATGGCAAAGGGCACCATGCCGCCATAGATCAGACATACTCGATCGCCCACTATAGTACTTCTGGGAACAAACCCCAGACACCCATTCGCCGTGATACATGGTATTCTTCCACAGCCATTCGAAGCTATGTTTGTGGAAACGGTCCAAAGGTTGCATCGAAGACTCCTGTTGGTCTTGTAGTGATGCGCTTTGGAATATATCTTGAACGGCCTTGCGCCGGTGTGAGAGGTGTCCGCGTTTCACAGTTTTTGTATTATCGAATAATAGAGTTCGAACAAAGATGTCTTCGACCCTCTGACCTTCTGGGCATTGTCGTACATGTTTTGATATCTCCTGACCAACGCTCACGAACTTGAGCCATTCGTCATGGGTAGCCACAATTTTTACTGACGAGCTTGTTCTTATGACGGCGTCGAAAATATCTCTACTCACAACAAGATCGGAGTCTTGGATCATTATAGTGGATGGGAGTTTCTGAGAAGCGGCGTAGAGCGGGTTCCTAAGACGACCCCTATAGACTAGGAGAATTTCAGCTTATTGCTGGGTCCAGTTCTGTATTTTAGCGAGCGGGATATCCGTTGTATTGGTGGCATTTGAAGTTCTTACTGGTACCCAGTTTGGTATTCCCTCCCCCACGGCCGGGTCGCTGTCTAAATTATAGAGTATATTTATGCCCTGGCCCAGTTCCACAAATCGCTGAGTAAAGCTCATGAAGACGTCCTCTATAGGTTGCAAATAATTCATTAGATCCATAAAATCCAACGCATCTATCGAAAGACTAAGTTGTGAGTAGAGGCTGATCCGTGAGTCAGTCATGACCGCACCTCGTGCGTAGGTGACGTTGTCAATGAGGCACAGATCACTGATGTAAAGAGAAGGGAACACGCGTGCAACTCGTCGAAAAAACAACTCGAAGAAATCAGCGCGCGATGGCAAACGCATTTGAACCAAATGTCGTTCATTTGTTTCAATATAGAGCCACGTTAGGGCACTATCCTGCTTGAAGGGAGCTAAAGCTAAAAAGAATAAGTGCGGGTGAAGTATGGTGAGGATAAGAATCTTTGAGCTTCAATCCAGATAGGGTCATCCTCAGAAGGTATGCCATAGCCTTTAACAATGCTGTCGTCTTAAGGGTCTATCGCTTGCCCTTCAGGGATGTCGTGTGAGTTATGATTGAATTAACTGAGTTTGGGGTAACCTGCTATCGCCGCCGGGATTTTAAAGCTTTTTTAGAAGCCTGAGAAGCTCGGCTGGATCCTCCTACGGATGATATCCTATTTCAACATGAACGACATCGGCCTGACTATATATCCTTCCCATGAGCTTAACTTGAGCTTCGCGTTCTAATCTGTCTGATTGGTTTATGCATATTGCGTCAATCCAAACGTGGCGTTACTCAAACGGAAGTTGATTGTAGGATAGAGCGTGGGTTTGATCAAGCCGTACAGGCGAAGGAGGTTCAAGCCAACCAGGAGGGTATTCTGCAGCGGTGCCAGATTTCGATAGAGAATTGAGCGAGGCCAGTAGATTGCCCCCAACCAAAAAGGGTTGACCATCAGCATAGATCTTATGCAGTTGACTTTGATCACCCCAGACATATGAGAGGACGACATATCTTTGGAATCCGCCGTGGCAAGGCGTTGTCGAAGGCAGATTTGCTCGCTTGGAGTCTTGTTCCATGGGCAGTGGCCTCACGTCTGCATTAAAGTTGACCACAGTCAAATGACAACTGATATGACCGCCATGAGCTTTGGGCGGAATTATCCTGATGATTCGAGTTTCAGTAGGCGTCCCCAGAGGAGGGTAAATGAAGTCAGGATTGGCGGCCATCCGGGAGGTATTTGAGGTGACTGGATGGCTATGAGTTTGAGGTGTTATTCATAGGTTATTAGACAACTTGGGTGATAAATATATGCAGGCGAGACGATATGCAAAGTAGAAAAGAGAGTGTTTGCAAAAGTGACGCAATTAGGTAACCTTAAGTGTTATGAAAGACTTCTAATTGTTTACTTCATAGGTAGAGCTGCTAGGTAGTAAGACATATTTATTATCCAGTTCATCAAGTCTGCCTTGCCTCGCCGCGCCTTAGGTTCCTGTCTGATCACGGTCTCTCGCGACCCAAAACCAATCAATTATTGGATGTTCGAAAGATTATCGATAGTCCATAGGCTGGGAGTGACTGAGCTGCATCGTGATTGGTGGTATCCACAAAGCTCCAGGAGACCTTTGTTCAGGGCCGTAACACTGCTCCTCTTTCTTGGGTCGGCGAAAGTCACTGCGCCGATCGAGACTACTCTGAATATTAAAGCCTCGTGTTATGTTTGAGTGACGTTTCAGTCGCAATATGGCATAATGGAGGCTTGTAGGTGGTAGAAACCTTTGCCCATGCAAAGTCCACCCCTGTTTTCCTGTCCTACTTGATCAATTAGGCGTGGAACTGTTTCCTTTTCATGTTTCCATACTTACACTCATCGAACAACAAAGGTATCAGGTCTGTACCTAAGATTGCAGGGCTCTTGGATAGTAGCTAATTTTAGACGCGTCTCTCTATAAACATGCGTCTAAGAAGCAGGTACCTAACGCTGGATGTGGCTACTGCCCTGCATATCAGTGGACAATTTGAAGGGGTGGACCTTTCCCCGGATTATATATCGACATCAAAGCTGAGGGCCTATTAATATTTACCCCGCGAGGGTACAGTTGTTGTAATAAGATCTAAAGGAGTACGCAAGATAAGGGGGTTGCTGTCTGCAGCCTGTTGCACGATATTCCGAAGAACGCTTAACCTTCTAAGCAGCACGTGTTTCCAAACAACCACAGTCCTTACTACCGGAATTGCAAAAAGGACAAGAACATTCGGCTAGGATAGCATCAGCTTTGGACTCATGAGTCTAGCCAGTGTAACCTACTCTGATTAGTCTGATCCCTGTCGCCATCATAGTGGAGGTTGTGCCGCTTAACTGGATGGAGGCTGAACCAGGGTTAGTCTTACGAAGGAGAAGTTACTTCAACGAAGTTTTCCTAATTCCAAATTGTATCGGTCACGAAGAATCGCCGTCCAAACACTATTGTGGTGCTTGAGTAAAAAGAATGTCGTTCCATACCAGATACTGCGATCAGTCTGAAGAGTAACCTGTGACTCTTTCACTTCTCCTTGTTCCAAATCACAACACGTTCCGCGACTTTGAATTAAGATGTGGCTGGAGAAACCGCAATAGATCTAGCACATTGTAGAATAAGGAGCGGCTTGCTACAATACATGGCCTTAGGCGATATCGAGCACGTGGCAATGACTCGTCCGTACAGCAAGCAATCTAGGGAAGCTGGTCATCAAACTAGGTTTATATGCATCTGAATCTCTTTGATAAGCTAGAGCCAGACGCAAGAGGCTTTTTTCCTTAGTCTCCTGTTTAAACGTTGACGTTTGAGTAGAATGCAGACAGCTGATAGTCTGCCATGAGGGCGACAAAACAGTTCAATCGAACGGAAAGGCATACATATCTGAAACATGTATCACAACTCTGTTGCATCTTGTTAGTCGGCTGGGTGGTGGTGCAGTCTGGTCATGTCTTACCTCTGGAAGCCTTGACTGAGGCTGATGTATTCCGACTTCTTCTGGAGATTACCAAGCATTCGTTCGCCATAGACCATGACCTTCCTGTCATACGCTCTGAAAGTACCAGTCTGGCTGCCAATCGCAAATCGTGTATTCATGACAACACCGCCTTGCTCGACCTGAGCTTTGCCAAGGTCGTGAACATCAGGGTGGCAGAAGGACTTGACCAGAGCAGAGGTCATGATCCCCATCTGAGAAAGAAGCTTGAAAGTGTTCCCTTTGCCAATATCTAATGTGGTTTGGGGTTTGGTGTAATAGATCGCTGCGGGAGTGGTGATCGATCATCAGAGCGTGGAGCGACGAAGGCCGGCCAATGAAGATCGAAAGTGATGTTGGGGTGAGAAAGCGTATCAGTTCGCAGCTGACTTCTTCTGATTGAACTATGTTCTTTTGTCCTTGTTTTGGTCGTCCGTGAAGTATTGCCGTTATCAATGATAAGTTCCGGGTGGTGTGGGTAAACTAGATTGGTGGCGCCCATAACGCATGCACAGTAGGCCGCCTGCGTAAACGATTTCAAAGACGGTGATTGAGATGTATGCAAGAGTAAGCTTGCTGGACATACTCCCAGTTTATATTTGTAGCCGCGTGTGCACTTATCTTGAGGCAGAGTTTTGAATAAGACCTTGAACGAGGCCAGCTTGAGCTGAGCATCTAACCACGTCCAGAAGACTTGCATGGCATTTTCGCGTCAAAATTGTCCCCGAAATGGGGCCCCACTGTGTCCACAGGAATCTACATAAGCTCTGCTATGTGTTACACCGCTCTATAGTCCCTATCGGTGACAGGGCCCAAGATTCGTGATCCCTGTTATGTAGAATGCTTGGGTTGTCTCAAACACGGTCTGAGGGCATCCATTGCCACAGCAGACTACTCTATCGTCCCCTCTGTTGTCTCTACGAGTAGTAAGGATCACGAATGATGATCCCTACTACTAACAGGGCTCATGATTTGTGATCCCTGTCAATCTCACGCGAGAAGGAACTCCACCATGTTACCTTATCCAATAGTTCGCTCTAGACAAAACAAGCGTCACGCAAGTGATCCGGGTGGTCCTGTCACGATGAGAGTATCGTTGTTTTAGGGTACGCGGCAACAAAGGATTGTACACATTATTGCCATACTAGCTATTAACCAACGCCGTATTTATCGCATCACTATTAACAATTATATGCTGACGTACCTCGGGCTAAAAAAATCTTGGTTTATCTACTTGTTCTACTAAAAAGAAAAAGACCGTGATTACCAGCTGGTTTATAATAATGTCATAATTTTCTCCTAACCTGTTTTTTAGAAATTGAACTGATAGGCTTGGACGTTAAGAACATATTATCTGAGCCTGACTAATCTGAGGTGGTTAAGTGATCGCAACTCAAGTCAGGGGATTGGAGTATTTAAACATGAGATAGAGGTTAATTAAAGAGCTAAGCCGCGGACTGTGGGGTTTTCTTCGCCCTGTCTTTTATAACGGGAGAGCTAAACTACAAGACGGATGCACGGCTTTAGACGCCTAGGTCGTAGGAGAGGAAGCGAGAGGGATGAACTGGCTGGGCTGAAACAGATGAGGCGCGTCTGTCAAAGCCTTGTTTAAAAAGCCGGCATGTTGGTGAAGTAACCTAAGTCTTAAAAGCACCAAATGAAGTTCTAAGCTAAGACTTACCTCAGTCTCCGTAATTGCGTAATACTCTTCGGTCACAAGTTTATGGCAAAAGCATTGCATTTTAATAGAGTTATTAAGTAAAGAAGGGAAAGTTTTTGTGTTTGGAGCTAAGGTTGTTTTGCTCCATACCTAATTAGTCCATGTGTTGTACGGTGCACAACACATGGACTAATTGAGCTTAGCCGCTGCGCAAGCATTGGCTCAGCTCTGCGGCAGCAAATCTCCCTATAAAAGTGGTCACATGATGATGCAATATAGGCTGCACTTGCAGGGAGTTTTCTAGCACCGTTTCAGCCCGCGCCACAGTTGCGACGAAGCAAGCCTGATCTTGTTACTAGCGCGGCTACGACCTTATACGTAGATTATTTACTGCGCGGTGCTTCCGTCCTGCGTTAGTAACTCCCTGCCGCTGATAAACCACCTAGAAACACAAACGCATACCCCTACCCCTTGGATACTTTTAATCAAGCCTAGGCGGCAAAACACTTGTTTAGCGCTGATCGATCTAGTTAGCAACTGTGTTAACCCTTGTCTAGGAAGCCTGTTAGCCAGGGCAATAAAAACTAAATCAGTTTAACCTACTGATTTTTAAATGTATGCGCAAGTAGGTTTATTAGTTCCCTATTAATTTATATTAAATGCAGGTAAAGTGCCGCTTTAGTTAATAAAATAAATAATATTAAAAGAATATAAT